>OY757188.1:76818636-76878636 GCA_963583895.1 Melanophora roralis
CGTACATATGCTTTTTTTAATTTTCCAGAAATTTTGTTTGCTGTTTTAATTTTTTTATTTTCAATATTTTCTTAAATAAATATAGTTTTACTTTAAAATGTTTGTACTATTGTTGTACTAATTTTTTATTTGTTGACTTTATTTAAGAATTTTTCTTACTTTAACTTCCAATCCTTTTTAATTTTTGGATAGCAGAGAAGGTACATTTGTCATGCCCTTGACCAAAATAGATATCAGCAAAATTTAAAGGATTGGCCAGTTCGTGCTATGGGTTTGTCTTTATATTTCACTCGGCAAATTTAGCATGGACCTTAACGTTATGTTTATATTTCATCATTTATCCTAAGACAGTAAATTAACTATTAAATATTTCTTTAATTTTTTGTTTCTAGTGAAAATTTAAGGAAAAATCGTAATGTCTTTATATGAAGTCGTTTTTTTCTCTTGGCCAGCCTTAAAACCATTTTTCAATTTTTATGCTTCCTTGTATACAATGTTTAGTGTTGCGTTATTTTTTGGCAACAAAATGAACTGGTTTTCTCGATTTAACCGACATATAATTGGCCCTGTGGAAAACATGCTTTACGAAGATCAATTCCAACCAAAGAAAAGGTTTGTCCTCGAGACTTGTTAATAGCCATCGCAAAGGATATTTTCGCTGGGAACTGTAAGCGTTTAAACGACATAAGCAAGTCCGTAGGAATCATAGGAATTTTCGGAATATTTGCAAGCTGGCCTGTTGCAGGATCTGCCAGTATAGTTGCTATAAAAAAATTGTCTTTAACTCAGTTATAAGAAGTCTTGTTCCATTGCACATGTTTGAAGGGCATAAATTTCTTAATACCATGATAGGTGTACCAACTTAAGGAGAAAGCTCATGAGATGGTAAGCCAGAAGGATTTAGCGAATTTAAAAATTCTTGCGGATAATGGACTGCATCCTCGATATTGGTGACAGTATCAATCGATTTGTAGGTTTTAGTTTGCCCGGGCACTTTTTGTATGATTAGATGGTTTATTTCATTTACAGTGTCATTTGTAGGCGATATTATTGCTCTTGAACACAGCCAATTAAAATCTCTTTCCAACAATTTTTCCAGGCTAGGATAAACTGCATTTATTAGATGGTGTAGACTATATAATACATGACCAAGAGCCTCATTTAAAATGATTTCATTGCTTCAAGTGCTCAGATTCGAAGAAGACGGAAAAGTCCTTTTCCAATGTTTAAATTGCTGTTGTGGAAAGTCATTTTGCAGTTCCCCATAACGGAAAGGCTCTTTATTGTATATAAGCAAAAGCATTTACACACAGCGTGTGTGTGTATGTTTGTAAATTGTGCTTTTGCTTGGTTTTCATCCCATTTAATAATAGGCTATTCCACAAAATTTTGAGATTTAATGCATCACCCTCTGTTAAAAAAATAAAAATTTGGTATAAGAGGTACCTCTTTCCCTTCTGCAATCATAAAAATATTTCACTCAAATAGAAAAATGTTTAATTCAATAATTTTCACAAAATTTTAAGCAGATAGCGATTATAGTTCTCGAGATATACCATCAAGTCCATTTAATTTGTATGGGAGGTACTACGCCCACTTAAGGTAAAAAAATAAACTATATCCTGTATGTTCGTTCAGAAAGCAAAAAGATAACATTGGTGAAAAAATCATCCAAATCGTTGAGATAGTTCCGGAGAAAAATCAAGACATACAAAAAAAAAACGTGTCCTCTTTATTATTAGTATAGATATGAAGCTTTTTTATTGCTACATATACATATATGATATACGTCATAGCATAAATTAAAAAAAAAAGGTAGGATTCTATGAGGACTAGCACTCTCCTTGCTGCTATTCAATAATTTCTTTGTGGACTTGATTTCGAAAACTTAGTTCAAACGGGTAGATAGACAAAGATCTCTAAGTCTACATTTAATGATTTCTAAAAGATTTAAATTTTGTTTGACATTTACTTAAAATTCTAAAAATATTGGCCAGGTGCATGCCCGTATAATATTTAATTACAACTTTCATCGTTTGGTTTAATACAATTTTACGGATTTTATTTTCATTGTTTCCATATGGCCAATTCTACGTTAAAGGGGACAAAACTGAAGAAAACACATATTCTTTTTTTGAAAATAATTCTATGAACTTACGTTCAATAGAGAACAAATATAAAATAACTAAAAATATATAAATCCATATTTTATTTTTATTTATTTCGCAAAAGTTTTAATTAGGCCTAAACTGGAGAATCTGATATTCCTTCTTTCACATTTTTATGTACCCGTCACATTTTCTAAAAGACTTTTTCATAAGAAAAAAAAGCTTTTGTAGCAATAAGGTAAAAAATACGAATAAAACCATTTGAAATTGCCGTGAAAATGTTAAAATAAGTACCGTTATAAAAAAAAATCTTACACAACACGATCTTGAAGTCAAAATTCTTAAAATTTAAAATTTGTTAGGCCACACCGGTCGCAGTCCTTAAGTGATCAATAAGAGTAGAAATCTTGTTCCTTCAGCGTCCATTTACAACTAAACGCTTAAAAACGTTACATTCTTTGAAATCGTATGCTTTTTTTAATTAAAATTTTGCATTTTTTGAGTTAGAATCAAAAATGTGAGTAAAATGTTCGCACCTGTAACAATGGAATCGCCTATTTATTTTGTTTAGGAACGAAAAAGGCAAAAAAATATAAAAAAACGTCAACTGCAGGATATAATTATCTTCGTATATTTCATTATCTGCCTTAATTTGCTCTCCTTTTTTCCCAACTCCACAGCCTAAACTCATGGTTTTGTTTTTTCCATTAAATTTAACGCTGCCTTATAATGACGTTTTTAATTTGATTCTTTCATAAAACCTCAAAAGGTTATAAAAATCAGGATATTAAAGCTCTGCGGTCGTTTGTGTTTTATTGTTTTTTTGTTGCAATTTTTATCCTTGCAAAAGGATTTCTTTTTTTTTTATTTTATACAAATTTTGTTTAGCCTCGTGCCATGTTAATAACAAATTTTAATTTTTTGGTTTATTTTTAAAATTTTTTTCAATCTATTTGATATTTTTATGCTGCTACTTGTACCAGTTGTTGTTTTTGTTTATTTTTCATTGCCTCCAGTTGTTTTGCAGTTGGTGAAGTGCTTGTCGTTATCGTAACAATTTTCATGTTTGCTATCGTGCTGTATAGCTGTGCTGCTGCAGAGTAAAAAAATTTACTTATTTTGTTAAGTTTAGCTTTATTTTTGTTTTATATTCGTTCTTAATATGGGATTATTTATGAAGGGGCTTAGGGACGATTGAAGAATGTGTTTAGATATTGTGTAATTAAATAACAAATATGTTGTTAATTGAGTTTAATTGTTGAATGAACATTTTTAATTTGACAGAGAAACCCTTAAGTACATTTTTGTGATTCTGATTCTCAGAAACAACAAGTCTTACATTTTTAAAAAATATTCAAAAATTATCAAGATTTTTTGGAAAAAAATTTTTCTTATATAGGAGGATTTTAAATAAAGTTCTTTGTGCCTTGAAATTGAAAACAAAAGGGGAAATAACTCTGTTAACCTTTCCGATTTTACACCTTCAAAAAAGTCAAATCTGGTATAAAAGCAAAGATACATAAGACATCGGTGTCTGGCTTTTGCAAAAGCAGGAGACAAAGTCTTCATCAATTTGTTGTCCAATTGCAATCTTACAATCGCTATTCTCTATAATCGCTTTTTCTTAACTCAGGTCCTCGAAACCTTAAGGTTTCCTAAGCTCCATTGTTATCCGTGTTATCCTGGATGATTCCCCTCATTTTTTTAGCTACTTTAACATTTCATAGTTGCTCTCTTCCTTCTACTCCTTAAACTTTCTATTCGTCAAACTGAAAGGCTCCTCGGGTTAACTGCAACACCTTAAAAAGCAAAATTATTTGGACGTTTATTCTAGATTACCTAATAACGTCCAGGCACCTGGGGTACATATACGTGGCTATTTCCCGAGTAGTTATTAATCAAACTGTTATATTGTTAGCTAAGGTTAGGTTTAATTGGCCGTTCTTCAGGATTTTACATAGATCCTTGGGTCTTTAGCGCTAACAGACAGGCAGAAACGAAAAACTGGTGAATCGATAATGTGACCCTCTCTAATATCCCTCAGTTTACCAGTTGATTTTCTGCACGTCTGAACAATCGAAGAGCATGTGAGATTAAAAAAGATAGACTTGGTCGCCGTTTGACTATTTATAAAAACATTCACCTTTGAATTTTTAGTCTTGGGGGGCGGCAAGGCCAGATCAGCTGCCATCTTGGCTACCAGATCCTCAGCGTCACACAACAGTTTGCAGAATTCACTGATGCAATTGTCGGCAGTGAGCCCCAGCTCTGGATTTTTCTTTAATCTTGGATCCATTTGTAACTTCCAACTTCTTCCAACTTATATTGCAGTTCTCTCCTCGACTAAATACTCTCAAATATTACAACCTACATAAGTGCCAGACTGTCCATACAGATGTATACTTTTTTAGACTTTCATGTTTCTTAAGCCAGAGTAATACGTTAAATGTGAATACAGTCGCAATCCCGTTGCAGACTATTAAGAGCAGCACCTTAAGATTTTTTCTGCGTACTGTTGACGATAGATGGCGGAGGTTGGATACGTGTAAGGTCGCCAGGCAAACGTGGCACTCTTTCGATGTGGGATGTACAACGCAACTTATGAACAGAAATCGCGTGGAAATTTCGAAGTTGCTGGCGGTGCTAACGGGTCATTGGATGATTAGAAGGCATGCAGAACGACTCGACCTCACGTTTAACGATCACTGTCGCAGCTGCAAGAATAGGGAAAAGGAGGAATCGTTTTTCCATCTTCTCTGCGAATGCCCTGCTTTGGCTGTAAAGAGGCACAAGTTCCTGGGCCATCATTTACTGGACAGCCTAGAGGATGTATCTGCGATTGGACTGTACGACATGTCGAGATACATCAGTGCGACAGGGTGGGTCTAGTTCTTCATTTTCCCATGGACCATGGTTTAAGAGGACCTATCACCTATCGAGTGGTGTGGTGTTGTCAAAACGGGGTCGTTTAGACTCTACTTGACAGTTTGCGTGTAGCGAACTATCACTAAAACCAACCAATACGTTAAATGAATGCTCGATATTTTGCTTGTGGGGCTATGTTGTAGTCTAAAGGACGTCCCAGAGACAGTCCTAGCCGCGTTTTTTACTCCACTTTACAGCCATTTGTGTAACAATACACTTCTGTAGTCATCTGCCCCATAATGCCATTAAACCAGGACCTTTAATCCAATTTAAGCATAGAACAGGTACCCTGAGCCTTCAAGTGCTATCGCGTAGGGAGTACGAGTCCAATAGGATGAATGTTTGATATTATATTGGATTCGCCTTTATAATTTCACATATTCCATGACGTTGAATTCTTCCCACCCTTGTCCTCTTATATTCTTCAATATCAAGAATCGTAGAAAATGAGTAGAATAAAAATACTTCAAAAAATTTTCTAAAGGATTTGAAAATGTCCTTGAATTATTTTTTTTCTAAATTCTTACAACTTAATACATTAAAAAAAATTCGCGAAATTATTTATAAAAATATTAAAAAAACACATTACCAAATTTTTATTTTAAATAAAATTAATTAAAATATTAATTATTTCCGAAAATTACTATTTTTTGAAGTGAACAAAATTGTTTAAATAATATAGTTTCGTTTTTCCCCCCAAACAGTTTTTTTATTTTGTTTTTTTTAAATGAATATTTTTATTCATTTATATCCTTTTTCAATATAAAATATATATAAAATTGTATGGTTGTCTATAACTTCACATAAAAATATATAAAAGAAATAACGAAACTAATACTTGTTGAAGGTTTGAGTTTTATGGGGTTGTGGTTATCCTTAACAAAGCTGACACTTTGTTTAGGTCATAAACCGCAGCAGGGATTTTCGTTGATTTTTTTCTTTTTTTTATTATGTTTTTTTCCTAATTTTGTCATTTCATCTACGCTTTCCTAAGCTGGGCAGGGAATCAAAGTGACCCTTCCATTTATTTCGTTAAAGATTATATTCCACAAATGCTACAAATTGTTTTTTATATTTTCTATAATAAATAACAGCGGGAGGGAAGTTTTGATTTTTCTATTTTTTAAAGCAATCAGTGCTTAGTAAAAGGATGTTATAAAAAAAGAGGTTGATAATTTAATTGATTTAAAATATGATGACATAAAATTTAATTAAAATTAAATCGTTGGGGGCAACAAAGAGGGGTTTAGTTAAAATAATTTAATAATTTTGCAATTAAAAGTTTACTGGAAATTTATTTAAATGCTGAAAAATTATTGCATTATAATATGATAGATAAATATTTAGAAGAAAAATATACGCAAAAAAAATTTTTAAATTAGAAAAGAAAAAATTTCAAAAATAAATTAAGCAAATAAATGAATTTTAAAAGATTAATACATTAATTATATGATGTTTAATTAAATAAAACTTAAGTTACACATTCAATGGCACAATGGGAAACGCTCAGAGTAAAGAATGATAACATATGTTTTTACTGGAATAATATGCCCCTCAAAAAGTTTTGTACATTTACATTGTTAAATCTATAACAAAATCATATTTTTTTGTTGAATTGGAGATGAAGTTATATCGAAAAGGATGCATCAGACTACAAATACACCCTTGAAGAGGCAAATGGTTTGGAGTTTATTTATTATTCCAAAAAAGCTGGTTCTTCACAAAACGTAGAAAAGTTAAGCCTAGGGAAAGATCTGCTGACCTAGGGTAGGTTAAAGGGGTTAACGGGGTTTCTATCTTTGGATATACTCAACGCCAGTCCGACATAGAAGTACCAATTTTTTGCTAATCTGGCGCGACTGCCATCGCAATAAAGTTTAAAGAAGTGACTTGGTTTGTATTACGGAGAAGCGCTCTTTTAGCTAACCTAGGGACAGTACTGAAGCAGCGTCCTGACTAAAAGGGGAAGATAGTCACCATGACTGGGCTTCACAGTAGTCATTGAGATGTTTATATGCGTTGAAAAAAAATATTTTTCTATCAAAGCCTTCGGCTTATTCCAATGGACTAACACAATACCAGAAATCTTTTGGCTTCAAAAAAAATGGCGAATGGGATCTCAAGTCGCGGATTTTAAGTGCACGCTGTCTCTATAATAAGGTGACGCTATGATTGGTGCTCGAAATTGTATACCCCTTACATGTTGGTAGGAAGGTTAGGCGAATTTGGGTTACGTAGAACAGACAGCTGTTAAATGAAGCTATACAGCTCTCTAAGGTCCACTTAGTTCGGTCCCGTTGTCATACCTGAAGGGGCAGAAAGAAAGAGTGGATATAGAAGGAAAGAGCAAATCTAAAGAAAAATAAAAAAAGGAAGAAAATAAGTATAAAGCAGAATTACCAGGGTCTATGGTGGAAATCGAACCAACAAGCCCAAGACTGGTAGACACATGTATTTACCACTGATTTACCAGACACCCATATTGGTAAGAAGCAGAACTACAACTGTTGCTAGTGGATTGCTTAAGCTGAAACTCTGTGTATATTAGGGTATTAGATTAATGAGGAACGCTGACAGCAAACAATGAAGTTTCTTTGGAATTTTTTTAATTTCTCAAAAAATTTTGAATAATTTTTAAAGCGTGTTTCTTAAAATTTTATATACGAAAATATTTCTTTTGAAATGGCACTAGCAACGAATATTGTTAATACAAAAAACAATGGCTGGTAGCTATTTTAAATTGATTTATAAAAACTGCTTAAACCTATTAAAATATTTCAATTAAAATTCATATAAAATTGCCTTAAAAAATTTTTTTAGATATTTGCGCTGGTAGCCAAGCAATTTTTTATGCCCTTCACATAAGTGAATACATATATACTTTCGACTCCTTTAAGTATAAAAATATATATTTGGTCCTTATAGATAGGAAAGTCAATTAATCTATGCCCGCCTGTTCATCTGGCCGTCTGTTTGTGTAATGGCTGCAATCAGCTCTTGAAATTAACAGAAATATCTGGGAGAAAATTTCTATTGTAATCCAGTAAAGTCGTCCGATAACTGACCGAAATATTAGCCAAAAACCAAGACCATCTCTGTTTATTTCCCTAAAATTTGTACACAAAAACTTCTACAGCTCTACAATTTCGTTAAATTCCAATAAATCCCCCCTTCAGCTTTAAGGGTGCCCGTGGGTAGGACAAATGAAAGGCTGACCCCAACTCCTTTTTCCTTGTGAATGTTTAACTACAGCGTACCTACCCCTTACCTTCACCCCCTTAGGTGGTCACCATAAAAAATTTTAAAAAACTAGGGTAAAAACCCCTACATGTTTTGAAGGATATATTAGATTCGGCACAGCCGAATAAAGCATTCTTACTTGTTTTAATTAATGAAATTTTGTCTGTATAAGAACCGATTTTCTGTAAAAACCTAATGTATTTTAACTGAAAGGTTTTTTTATTAAATTTTCTATAGAAAAACTTTTTTAGATCCTTATGACACCAAGTTTAGATTAAATAGAAATATTTTTTTAATAGAAAAAAAACTTAAAATTTTTCTTAAATTAATGAATATTTTTTATAAAAAATGTTTACTATTATTTGCTTAAACTAAGTAAACTAAATAATGTCATACTATCGGGTGTAATTTAATAAAATAACTAAGTGTTATGCTCTTAACAAAATATACACTTGTGTTTGTATATGTATTTCAAACATTTCACTTACCATATGGACACAAACATTGGTAGGAATTTCCCTCATGACCCTGTGACAAGTCGACACAGATGCCATTATTTGTGCATGGACTGGGTGTGCAGGCATCGATTTCCTCACAATGTGGTCCAGCAAAACCACTGCAGCACTGACACTCATACTCTTCCATATCATAGTTTGAATAACAAATTCCTTTGCCTGAACAATCTGCATTCTCACCACAGTTTTCGGTTTTTGTGGTGACCTTGAGGCGAACACATTGCGAGCCCCAAAGATCAGAGACAACTAAAGGTGGAAAAAAAAGAAATATTAAATAAATTTGTGAGGAGGATAGCAAAACATTGAATATTTGTTAATAGTTTTAAAATATGTATTTAAAATTTGTTTTTAATATAAAAACAAAAAGAATTATGTCATGCTGTAGTCATTTATGTAATGAACACGTTTCCCATTTAAATTTTTTAATTCGTTAATCTTACAATAAAATATAAACTAATTATGTTAATGGCGCTACGTGTGGTCTTATTGCACTTTATTATTATTATGATAGTTTGTGGTAATAATATTCATATTTTTGAAGTTTACAAACACGAACAGGTTTAATGGTTGTTGCTTATAATTTTTAGTTTTGTTTTAAATTTGGTTTAAGATAAGATTCCATTTTTGAGGAGGGTTTTTCGTTGTTTATTTTTTTCCATAGAAAAAACTTCCAGCGGTTTTAGGTTGATTATTAGGGCAACCAAAAAATTTCTCCCAAAGAAGTGTTTTATGCGCATAAAATGTGCGGGAAAAAGTCAAAAATATGCCTTAAAATATTAAAAAAACAATTAAAATTTAAAATGACTGGGATTTAAATTAAAAGATCCGAAAACGTTTTGGTGCACAATTGATTTAAATCAAAAATGCAATAATATGTGTGGAGAAACTCTGTTTTAATTAGTGTTGTCTTAAATAAGGTTAGATTAGGTTAGGTTAGGTTAGGTTAGGTTAGGTTAGGTTAAGTTAGGTTAGGTTAGGTTAGGTTAGGTTAGGTTAGGTTAGGTAAGGTTAGGTTAGGTTAGGTTAGGTTAGGTTAGGTTAGGTTAGGTTAGGTAAGGTAAGGTAAGGTTAGGTTAGGTTAGGTTAGGTTAGGTTAGGTTAGGTTAGGTTAGGTTAGGTTAGGTTAGGTTAGGTTAGGTTAGGTTAGGTTAGGTTAGGTTAGGTTAGGTTAGGTTAGGTTAGGTTAGGTTAGGTTAGGTTAGGTTAGGTTAGGTTAGGTTAGGTTAGGTTAGGTTAGGTTAGGTTAAGGTTAAGCAAAGTTAGGCTGCAAAGGGTAATTGAACTCCCCACCTTCACGTAGAAGCCACTTGGCCCATTGTGAATCTGTTCAGAAAAGTCGGAAATAAAAATAGAAAAAAATTTTAAGGTAGAGCGATACAAAAAAAAAAAGAAACGAGAGCAAGAAAGCCGTTCATAAGAATTCAAGAGAAGTCAGTATTCTTAGGCGCTAAATCATCTATCTTCCTAGCCACCTATCTCCTTTGATGAACCCCATGATGATCCCCAGCCCACGGCCAGAGAGAGATCTCACCAAGTTTAATTTAAAAAGCGCTCTCGCAACCAGCTCTGTCGACAGATCTTCAGCCTAGTGCAGTGGCAGAAAAGGTGTTCCACAGTCTCTATCTGCACCTTATTGCCAAACAGAAGAACAGCAGAAATCTGGAGGGTTCCTGTCTTATTTGCTCGTCATATAACTCGCATTACTCCGTAAGAGTCCCAATAATGCACCTCAGAGTACTCTGCTCTCCTTGAGCAGCAGGTCAAGCCTGGCCACAGAAGTCTGGAAATCCCACAATTAGCCCTGTCCCAACATGTTTTGTTTGACCTGTTTACTTTCTAAGTCCCTCTCAGTCCATAAAGAAGCCCAATGGTAGCCTAAGCGGCTCACAACCAAGCACAATATCCTGGGCTTATCCTTTCCTTGCAATTTCATCAGCAATCTTATTGCCGACAATGTCATAATGACCCAGAACCTAACCCTTGTGTCACCATAATCGCCGTAAAAGCACGTCTACAGTCGTCCACAAATCTCTGCCTGACGTAATGTCTAACTAGAGCCTTGAGCGTGCCCTGACAGTGAACGTAGTTTGTCACGTCTCCTCTTCCATCCGCGTCCTCCGCTATTTATTTCACAGGCCGCATCACCGGAAGTCTATATAACATCCCTACTCCCGTATTCATTTTATAAACACCAGCCCCGATGCCACCCTCCACTTTCGATCTATAATTGAAAAATGTACCCCCAATTAAGCCTTCCGGATCCCTTACATGGCTCCCTATCCGAAAACACTACCTGGCTCAAAATCCCACAGTCAGGTTTCGCTACCAGATAGTCAGTAAAACCTTACTTCCGCAAGAGTCAAGTACCCTCTCCCTTCCCAGAGTGCAGTCGTAAAATTAAAATTAAAAACAAAAGTGCACGCTAGTATTGATTAGTCTTCCATAGAAATCAATTTTATGCCCTATGGGCCTATTTTTGGTATAAGTTTTTTGAGGATTATTTCCAAAATAATCGCTATTAAAAATCCAAGACAACATATTAAAGTAAATGTTTGTTAGTGGTCGTTTTGTCTACAAAAATTTGAAAGCAACGGGTAAGGATGAATTATATTCGCCATTCTACTTCTAAAAGTGGAGAATATCGCGAGGAAGTCTGCAGGTGTACATATAATAATAGTTCCATTCTTTACACGGATTTACTTGTATATAAGTACATATGTTGCTTAATTAATGTTTTTATTAACCAGGGTGTGGTGTGCTATGTTTTCAAAAATAATCTTTTGTTATCCAAAGGATTCTTAGTAAAAGGATTTCATGTAAAATTTTGTTTCAGTTTTATTCTTAAACTTTTATTTTCTAGCTATTAGATTTCCAAAATATATTTTACAGTTTTCTTTTTTGAATTTTTTCATATTTATTTGCAAGATTTTTTGGCTAGTTCTTTTCTTGTTTATTTATTTTACTCACCAATTAGCAAGTTAACTCCTTCGGTGAGGTCCTTATCGTATAGTGTTACTAACTTTCTACCATCCACAATAAGTGGTGTGATATCCAACAGTATACCCTCGGTAACATCACAATGTTCATGTCCGGAACGTGTTACTTGATACACCTGAGTGTTGTGTGCGCTGTATAAATACAAACACAGAGACACATACCATCATATGCACAGCAATAACCATAGAAAACATTAACATCATCAACACCAGCAGCAGCATTCATTTTAGTTGGCAGCATTTTAAGTAGATAAGGGAAAATGGAGAAAAAGAACAAAAGCAAAAAAAGCCGGAAATAAAAAATTGTTCATTTGTAAAAAAAGAAAAAAAAAACAATTAAATAAAAAGAAAATGAATAGAGAAAACTACTCAGTGTTTTAGGAAAATGTTGGAAAAATTGAAAAACATTTTATGATAAAAGGAAATGATTTTGTTCTTACAGCTTTTAAAAATTTAAAGTAGTTTTGAAGTTAAGAAAGAAGTGTTATTAAAGTTTATGTTAAAACTAATTAAATGTTAATTTTTTTAATTCGTAAGATAAACCCTTCTAAGGGTATCTAGCAGTTTGTTATTTTGTTTGTAATTTCATTATTATCCATTTGCTATCCTATAGAGTATATATATTTTGGATCCTTACAGATAAGCCAGTCAAATAAGCCCATCTCTCCATTGGCCAGCCTGTCCGTGTTAAAGTTGGAATCAATTTTTTTAAGCATATATCGGAAATATCTGTGAAAAAATCGCTCTTAAAGTCCACCTAAATCGCCCGATAACTGACAAAAAAATGAGTAAAAACCAAGACTACCTTTGTTTATTTCTCTTAAATTTGTACATAAAAACCTCTACAACTGCCC
Source organism: Melanophora roralis (assembly GCA_963583895.1). NCBI lineage: Eukaryota > Metazoa > Arthropoda > Insecta > Diptera > Rhinophoridae > Melanophora > Melanophora roralis. The sequence goes on from OY757188.1 coordinate 76,831,275, forward strand.
CGGAGTTACCCCTATACGGGTAAAATGTAAGACGGACTTAGTTACTCCTCCTTGTGGAACAAACTTACACCATATCTCCACCACCTAACAGGGTTGCCAAACATAGTTAATTTTTTTTTAAATTTCCATAAATCGTTCTAACAGCTCCCGGGGTATTTTACAAAGTTAAGTATAGGGCCGACCCCAAACAAGTTTTCCTCCGTAACATTTTTGTGGAACACATTTACCTCCTTTATCTAGCTTTTAATAGCGTTGCCATACAAAATATAAAAAAAATGGTAAAAATTGGTACAACTTTCCCGGAGTCTCCCTTGAAGGAATAAAATGTGTCACAGATACCCCTTTGTTTCCCCTTTTAAACATTTTCCCATGCCGAACTTACCTCCTATCCCCATGGCCTAAGGGGGCTTTCATACAAAATTTGAAAAATTGTAATAAATCCCCCGAAAATGCTTCCACGTTTCTTTACAAAGATCAAATCTAAGACCGACTCCATTTAAGTTTTCTTCTCAAACATTTTGTAGAAACTTACCCCCTATATTCAGACCCTAACAGTGCTGCTACACAAAATATAAAAAAAATTGGGTATAAACCGCTACAGCTTTCTTGGAGTTCCCCTCATAGGAATAAGATCCCCATTTGTTTTCCCTTCCAAGTATATTACTAGAACATACATTACCTCTATCTCTATCAACTAAGGGGCTGCCATACAAACTTAACAAAAATACCCCTAACTTCCCCAGAGTCGACCTTAGATAAATAAAGTGTACGACCGACCCCTTTAAATTTCCCCTCTTAAACATTTTCGTAGAACATACTTACCGCTTATCTTCATCCCCTAAGGGGGCTGCCATACAATATTTATAAATAAAAAAAAAAATAAAAAAAAAAAATTCGGGCTTTTGGAAGGCCAATATGAAGGGTATATAAGAGTCAACACAGCCAAATATAGCGCTCTTACTTGCTCGCACTATCCAAATATCTTTTAATTTCCTTTATAGCCAGCCGCTCAAAAATCTTTGAAAGACAAGGAGGAGTGAAGAACCAAGAACCATTGACTTTTTAATGGGAATAACTCTGGCAGTCTTCCACGCCATAGGAAAGGTAGACGTCATGATAATTTTTCCACATTATGAAATTATTACAGGATAAAACATGCACAATGGGAGATTAAAATCATAAAGTGGGTCTTAAAAATATTTTCCAAAAAAAGCAGATACTATCATTTGATGAAAGTTTAAATTTTTTCAACAAAGTCAGCTCCGGTCTTTCATCCAGGAATAGGTTATTGAACAAGAACGAAAGTGGTATTCCTTAATAGGGCCGATTTTTTTTTTAATAATAATCAGCACTCAGGGGATGGCCCCTACATATGCATTGCATTGTGTTGGTATCAGAAAAATAGGTTATGGAAAGGAGGATAAAGGGAGTAGTATTTGTGGACATTTGATTTAAATTTCTCGATATTTACTGTGGCAGGAAAGACATCTTTAGGAAGTTTATTCCACATACGAACTGTGCAACCGAAGAAGAAATTTTCCCTGTAATGAGTGCTGCGATTCACTGGCCAGTCGACTACGTATGGGTGCGCTCTTCTAGAGAAACGTGTATCACGCAAAAGGTTCTGGGTTTCGGGAACAAGTTCCCTGATTTCCTCGGAGCACATTCCATTATAGTATCGATAGAACAGCGAAACACACCCCACATCACGACGGTGTTCGAGTGAATCAAGACGGTTGGATACCACAAGATCGCCGATGAGTATCTTCCCTCGTTCCTGTACGCGGTCAAGTAGACCTAAAATAGACTTTGGGGCACCAGCCCATACATGAGTGTTGTATTCCATTTTTGGTCGGATATAGGTGGTATAAATATTGAGAAGATCAGATGATGTAAAGTAATTCCCACTCCGTTTAAGGAAACTAAGACACTTCGCTGCTCCCTTCGACACAAGAAAGAAAAATGTGTTCCGTCCAGCGGACATCGCACTGAATTCTCATGCCGAGAACATCAAGAGTCTCTGTCTTTTTAATACTTACATCATCCATTAATACAGACGAGGCAGCATCGTCCATTGTGCGTTTATATGTCAAAACACAACATTGGGTTTTACGGGCATTAAAATCGACTCTATTCGCACGGCTCCATTTGGAAATTACCATCAGATCGCGGTTAATCGAAACATTCATACTCTGTCTTCTAGCTCCAATCTCCAAAGAGCTAGGCCTATGATCAAACGATTATGAATGGCATATGCTGCTGTCGTCTGCAAAAGAAGTTTGACATAGAAGGTCATTCAGAAAGATAAGAAATAAAGTAGGAATTGCATCTTTTTGTCGAAGGAGGAAGACTGGCCTGTAGACTACCCCGAGAATTTAGTTCCAAAGGAATACAAAGAAAACAAAGAGTATAAACTACTGTGGACTATAAATAAAGATAAAAAAGTAAAAAAAAAACAGTTATTGCATGCAGAAAATTTCAAGGCCAAACTTCGGGTCCTGTGAGCAATCTTACACGCTTGGTTAACACTGCAGTGACTAAGCCTTTTCTTATTTTATTGGATACTTTTATCATAGACCGCATTGCCAAACAAAGTTACCGAAGGTGTCTGAAGAGCTCACAAAATCTTGGAGAAATTGGTATAACGGAGTCAGTTCCACCTTCGCTAGAGACTATCAAGAATAGAATTTTGGGAAACTTCGTTGAAGTTGCCGATAGCAGGTGACAGAACCTGGACACATGTAAGGTCCTTGAGGTGATGTGGGCCCTTTAATTGCAAGCCTTAGGTTCGGTTGATAAGCTTTAGTTTAAAGAGATATATATAGAGGTTGATGTTAGTCCTAGCGGGTCACTGGATGATAGATAAGTCTGCCTTTTAACAACTACTTCCTTGAGAGAAAAGAGTTGTATTTAAAAGTCAAGTTAACCAACTGTATTGATAGTAGCACTTAAAAACAGCCGCATATATAATTCTAACGAAATTATTGCAATAAAAGAATTTACATAAAATACAAGCATTAAATAGAAACACAAATGCACTTTAAAAAACTTTCCCAGCTACTCTCTTTCAAACTGGCTGCACGATACAGACGATTATGTCTACTTGTTTAGTTTAACATGAGTGTTTTCGTGTAGTATTTTGTACTTTAAACATAAGGATTAGATGGAAAACCATTTTATGTTTTTATTTCCCATTTTGTTGTCAGGGATTTTCAAGCTTAAATTGCATTCAATGTCATTTGTAAATTCGTTGTTGTTGTTTAAAGAACGTTAAAGTATAAAATGAGAGAAAAAATACATTTCAATGACGTTAATAAATACTTTTTTAATTGAATGTGTTATTTATTTTTAGGAAAATAGGCAACTTTTAAGGAATACACTATACGGACATACGAAAAAATTGTCACAGTTTAAGCTAAGTTTTTACCGGGTAAGTAATTGCCCACCAGATATTGTGTGAAATTTACTAAAAAAATTTTTTTAAATTCTAAAACAAATCATTTTTGCTAATATTATTTATTGTTGAACTAATTATTTGTTTAATACAAATTTTTGATTTTTAGTTTAGCTTAAATTCATATAATTTCTTTTTGTTAAAAGAAAAAATTAATAATTTTTGTAAAAACTGTAAATAAAGGTATTAAATTAATTTATAAATTGGGATTTTTTAATTAGATTCATTTGTGATGCAGTAAAAAATATCCAACTTTCTTTATACTCCCCTTCACCACCAAAATCTTATTGCTTCAAAAAAAAACAGATAAAATTTCTCCATGTGACCTTAAAATCCTTAAACTGTTTTACAAATATTTATTTTGTTGCAAGAATTATGCAAACAATTTCTCTTTACATTCCCCAAAGAAATAAATTCTTTGGGAAAACGTAATGAAGTTGTAGTAAAATACTTTCATTTGTCGTTAAATATTCACGTTGAACTAAATTTATATTCAAATGCAAACGCAAGTTAAATGTTTTACTTTTTGTCAGACATTTTATTGCGGCATTTACAAAGAAAGCAAAATATTTTAAATAAAGTAAGTTTTTTTTCGTAGACCTACTTGTAAATATATATTTAAATTTTGCAAATATATTTTAATAAATTAAGAATATTTTATTCTGAGAAACATAGGAGTTAAATTCATCAAGTGATAAAATTTTCGCAAAAAAATTGCTAAGCAGAAACCAAGTACGGCAAAAGGTTCAATTGAGTCACTATAAAGCTGAGTTAATAACATAAAAATATTAATTCTTAACTTGTATTGTGACAAAAAAATATTTTATACTTTAAATCTTTTTGTTTGAAAAGAGTTTTATTAAAAACTAACACGTAGCCCGCTATTTCGCAAGCGCAGTTTTAGAAATTTATTAATTGCCCAGAAATATATTTATATTTATTTGGACCTTTTAAACAAAATTTAAATTATTTTTCTATCTTTATTGACACAGAAGTTAGAAAATTGCCTTAGCAGTATTAACCCGAATTAACCCACGGTTACCATATGGTAACACAAAACATGAAGTTACATTTATACAGAAAGATCCACAACAAAACAACATAATAAAAAAAAAACGTTATTTTGTGCAAAACATTTGTAGTTTGTCAAATAAAAAAGATTTTATTACTCTGGGTTCAATTAGGAAAGTTGTGGCGTGTAAAATTTAAGTGACAAAAAAAAATTTATAAAAATTCGCGTTTTTAGATATGACACATCGGTTAGATAAAGCATTTATTTATAATTTTTAATAAATCATAAAAAAAAATTAAAGCAGCTTGTAGCTAACAAAATAAATTATAAAATATAAATAAATTGTATTAAAAAACTTTTTTTTGTACTATTTATTTACATTTTACTTAAGGCGTTACCATATGGTAACCGTGGGTCGCCTAGGGTACAAGTTTTTTTCTTTGTGTGTGGTTCTGAGCTTGTTAAGTGTTGTAAAAATTTAACAACCCTTTAGATGTTTATATTTGCAGCAAAAGGCTCGATGAAACAGAAAATTAAAATTAACGAACTGACATGCCAACTGTTATTTATATCAAGCCTTCTATAGACGTCAATATGTCTGGCGAAAATGATGAATGTTGGGGCATTCCAGATAATGTTTGCCCAGCTCAGATGAAAGGTTGCTGTGTAAAAGATAGCGAGCAACATTTGCAAAATTTTGATGTAGAAGATGAAACTAAAAGTATGTTAAAAAAAACAATATTGGTTTATAAATTTGGAGAAAATCCGAAATTAATGACATGGCGTAATCCTAAGGCGAGTGCATACAAAATAAATGTACCCCGTTCTTTGCCATATAGAGGACAAAAATGGTGGTCTACTGTTTTTACTTGGCTTATAGATGCTTGTATTCAAAACGATTGGCAGATTCAGTGAAAAGAGCAGTTGACAATGACTAAATTTGAATTTCGATGACAATTGGCAGTATACAATTACAAGCATTATGGAAAAAAACCCAAATCATTTGACCCAATGTCCTCCCACAGACTTGCAACACAACCAGGCCTAGTTGACCACACTATTCATAATTATCAGATTGGACGTTTTGTAGTGTCATCCAATCGAAGGCATTGTGCCAGCGAACGATGCAGTCAACGGGCAAACATTTTGTATAAAATGCAACGTAGGACTTTGCGAAAAGTACTTCGCAGATATCCTACAAAACTCTTTTATTATTTAATGAACTCTATATTACTTATAATTTAACAAAAATGTTTTTTAACCGCTATTTTTCGTAAATTATCAAAAAAAAAACATGTAACAAATATTTGTTTTGTTCATAAAAAAACATGTACCCTAGGCGACCCACGGTTACCATATGGTAACGCTAGTTTTTCACGTTTTCCGGAAAAGCGTTACAATGTATTGAAAAACTAAACTAATTTTCGTGCTCAGGAGGCTAAAATATGTAAGCGTTACCTTTTTCAAAAAAATTTAAAACAAAAAAATTTCTGGGAACTACCGGGTTAAAATAAAAATTTTACACTCTCTTGCCCCTTAGGGTCAAATAATTCAAGAAAGGTACCAAAACCATATTCATATTTTTTGTGATCTGTAGAACCCGAATTAAATTTTGTTTCTCTCTTAATTAATTTAGAAATTACAAAATGGAGCTGAGCAGTATCAAAATACAGTTTTTCGTATTTTTTGTGACCTATCAAACGCAATTTGAACCATGTTTCAATCTCTACTGGTTTTAAAGTTTTAATAAGTACCAATATAGAATTTTTTTCCCTTTTCTAAACCAATTTTTACCCCTAAGGGTCCGAATTTCAATAAAGTTTCGAAAATTTATTCATATTTTTTTAAGCCCTCTCGAATTATAATTTGAATTATATTTCTATCTTTATTCGTTTAAAAGCTACAAAGTGGACCTAGGCACTATCAAAATTGAGTTTTTACCATTTTTTTGCTCTTTAGAGTCCAAAATATTGCAAAAGTAGCAGAAACCGGTCCGCAAATTTTTTGAGAGAAATACAATACTTTTTAAACTTTTTTTATCATTGAAGCATAGGAGATATCAAATTTCGTACCGTATTTGGCCCATTTTAAGCCCCTTGGGGTCCGAATTTTTCAAAATCCCGTCTTAGTAGATCTAAAAATATTTCAAATCTCTAGCTATACGCGTCTGAGCTGTGCGATGAATCAGTCAGTTACGTTGTTCCTTTATACATACAGATTCATTTTTTTTTGGCTTTGCAAAAACCTGTCAGAAATCTGCTCTGGTAAGGCGTTTTTTTTAGAAAAATATTATTTAAAGAATATTTTATTTCAGTTACAGGAGATTAGTTAACGCCAGTCTGTAGAAACTTAGCATCCATATTTCTTAACGCTTAAAATTAATATTTCTACAGCACCAATTTGTTTTTAGACTTTGTACACGTATATAATGCTTCTAGCATCAAACTTCTGAAGGCAATAAAATAGGCAGTGCCATACCAGGTGTACATGATGATGGCTCTGATTTTTTGAGACCTTTTTGTTATATATAGGGCCAATTATCCCAAACTTTTGAGCGTAATGCTACTACCGTAGAGATTTTTATAAAATTTTGCATGCATATTAGTTGGCTTTTATTGTCGAAGTTTTAGAGGTTTTAAGATAAATGAACAAAAATGCACTCACGTAACTTTTACCTTACGCAAAGAAACGTGCCCTCCAATCACTATCAACAACCATAATGTGCCTCATCGATCTGAGACAAAATATCTTGGTATTCACCTAGATCGCCGCCTTACATGAAATGAAACTTAAAGCTGCTCAAATCCACTGTCTAATTGGGAGAAACTCTGTGCTACATCTTGATTGTAAGCTTCTACTCTACAACTCGATTTTAAAACCAATTTGGTGCTACGGGATACAACTATGGGGCACTGCCTCCGCCTCCAATATAGAAAAGATTCAACGCCGTCAAAACAAAATTCTAAGAATGATAACTGGTGCTCCTGGGTATATAAAAAACAGCAACATCCACAAGGATCTTGAAGTTCCACTTGTAAAATGCGAAATCCTGAAACATGTGGACAAGTATTTAAATAAGCTGGAATCACATCCAAATCCGCTTGCTCGAAGCATCCTGCAACAGAGTGGGCATACCCGCCTAAAAAGAAGGGATACTATTGCTCTTAGATGAATCCTTTGAAATAAGATAATTTTATTGTGAGAGCTTAAATTTTAGTCTGGTACTGACTGGACTAGTATTAATTACTTAGTTTTAAAATTTGAATACTTATTGTTAGTTCGCTTAAGCAAAGATTCAATAATAAAATACATAAAAAAAAAGAAAAAAAAAAAAAAAAAGTTTTAGAGGCGAAAAAGTCATGCCCTCTAAAAATTTAACTCGTTATAATGGTTTTTGCCCTGCACCGTTTTGGATTAAATTTTGTGGGCATTTCTTGAGATTCTTATTGTGTGTTTAGTTGATGGAAAGTGCTTAATAAAAATACTTTTCCTTACCATATTTTTTAGACTCCATTAAGTTTTTAAATGCACAAAAGTTGATAGTGTCATATGCACAAAATTGAAAATTATACAAGGTGGGCCAAAAAAAATCACCCTGTTAGAAGATGCTCTTAAATTTGCAAATGGCGGCAAATGCTAAGTATGTTTTGACATTTGTGAACTAAACCAATTGAAGACTGGGACGGGTGTGACCCTAGAAAGTATTTGATTTTTTGGATTTTAACGGTAGTTTAAAGTATTTCTAATCGTATTTGATTTATTATTTCTAAAAAAACTATTTTTTAAGGGAAAGCATTTAATGAGATATGACGGGTGTGACATTTTCTTCAAAACGTAAAGTGAAGAAGAACTGATTACCCAGCATGTAACCAGTTAAAGCTCTTGCAAATTAAATAAAGACAAAGTATGAACCAAGTTCTTTATTTTTCAATCATTTCCATCTCCTTGCAAACGTAAATTCTTCGATTTTTTTATTTAAGAAAAAAATGAATTTTTCCTCAATTTGGACGGTTTTGTGTGGAATTAATCATAACTAGTCCACACAAAGTTTGGAAAACTGAAATAAATCTCCCCCTACAAGCTTCCAGAGTGCACTTGGATAGGTCAAATGTAGAACTGAGCCCAACTCGTTCTTTCTTGCAAACATTTTCCTAGAACACACTTACACCCTCTCACCATCTGCCAAGGGGGCTGCTATACAAAAATTGAAAAAACAGGGTAAAACCCCTACACGTCTTGTAGGGTATATAAGATTCAGCACACCCGAATATAGCGCCCCTACTTGTTTTAGTTAAACACAATTTTAAGCCCACATAATCCTTCTATTTCGTCCTATAGACGATAATTTAATATTAATAATGCATCAGAAATCTATACCATTTAAGTAAAATCTGATTTTAAAGAATTTTTTTTTACTAAAAGACACCATATTTTTTATACATCCACTATGGGTATATAAGATTCAGCACACCCAAATATAGCGCCCCTACTTGTTTTAGTTAAACACAATTTTAATCCCACATAATCCTTCTATTTCGTCCTATAGACGATAATTTAATATTAATAATGCATCAGAAATCTATACCATTTAAGTAAAATCTGATTTTAAAGAATTTTTTTTTACTAAAAGACACCATATTTTTTATACATCCACTATGGGTATATAAGATTCAGCACACCCGAATATAGCGCCCCTACTTGTTTTAGTTAAACACAATTTTAATCCCACATAATCCTTCTATTTCGTCCTATAGACGATAATTTAATATTAATAATGCATCAGAAATCTATACCATTTAAGTAAAATCTGATTTTAAAGAATTTTTTTTTACTAAAAGACACCATATTTTTTATACATCCACTATGGAATGAAAGAATTTTTTTTATAATTTTCTACTTAAATGCGCAAAAGGAGAAATTTAAAAATAACTTTAAAAACATTCATTTACACACTCACATTATAAAAAGCTGTTTTATTGCCATTTCCTTTTTACAAATGTTTTTCCTTTTTAACAAATTTTATTATATTTTTACAACTTACCTGGTTGTTAAATTTATATCTTTAGGAGTCAATAGAGCATCATTTATTTCAACAATTAATATATCACCAGATTGAATTTCCGCCTCTCCCTCCCAAGAAACCATCATGGCTGTACAATCCTTATCGGTCTTACAGTTCTCTGGAGTCTGTAAATAGAAAAAGAAATCTAAAATGTAAAGTATGGTGTTTGGAGAGGCAAAATGAAGTTAACTAAATATGAACGTTAATATTAATATTATTGCTTTATATTGAACTCAAAATGGAAAGAAAAATAATCTGAAGTGTAACACCAAACAAATCCTTATTTTTTAGGTTCAATTATATAATTTAAGCATAAACATCCGTGTTAAAACATACATTTATTTGGTTTTGACCGAAAAAAGGTTATTTTGTTACTTTGTATTATTTTTATTGGGAAAGAAAAATGAAATCTAATCCACCTAAGATTGAAAATATAAGCAAATCCTTTGTGTCCTTTATAAATTGCTTTTGATTTTTTTTCAACCACATTAAAAAATATTGTTTCGTAACTTTATATTTCCGTATTAAAAATGTGAGTATGTTTGGATGTATGTTTTAAGGTTTTGGCAAATATGTTTGAGAATAATGTGTGCAAGAGATTCATAATATTAACCTAATAAGGATTGGTGGTGCCTTTGTTTGTGCATATGTGTGTAAATGTATCGATTTATTTTCACTGTGTTTCTATTTGCTTTTTAGCATATTTTTTGTTAAATTTTTCTTGAAATAGAAAAAAATAATTTAACCTTTTGTTATACTCGTAGGCCTCAAAATCTCTTTGATTTTTTTTCTTAAATATGCGTGTTTTATTGTTGTTGCTTACTCCTTTTGTATCCCTTACATAGTGATAAGAATATATATCACCATGCTTATTGGTCTGTCTGTTAAAATCCAGTTTTCAAGCTATCAGCAATATTTCTAGGCAAAACGCTGTCTAAGATAAAAAGGCTGTGAACTGAGATATAATCAAAAACCTAAAAAATAACGACAATTTTTTGGGACTAAACAAATACATATATTTCAGAAAATATAGGCAGAGTTTTCGTTTTAACGTCGCCCTTTTACAGGGTGTCGGATGGTGCCGTTGGAATTAACAATTGTGAGGATTTGTTAATCACGATGCTGCAGTGGTCCGTTGAGCATATCGCGCTTGTTGTGGGGCCATTTTTAAGAGTAATGAATCTTACTTAATTGCTCGTCGACAATTTTGTTCAAGGTTCGGTATTCGGCCAAAACGTGATGGACCGAGTGTAAATTTTATAGATTTCGCGCAATTGCTTCGGCTATTAATGTCCCGCGGCTAGGGCACAGTCAATCTTCAAGGGCTCTCGAAAACATTGAACGGGCTGAAACCAGTTTATGTGAAAGGCCATGACTTTCAATGCGGAAAAAAGCAGCCTCACTGGGACTTCAAAGAGCAACTAATCATGAAATGTTAAAAGGATCTGAAGCTCCATCCTTTAAAAATTCAAATCGTTCAAGAACTAAAAAAGCGACCTTGATTTATGCAAAAATTTATGTGAAGCGACGTTAGAGCGTAGATCCAATTTTTTGGAGCAACGAGGCTCATTTTCCCTTAAACCCCCCCTTCAGCAACAAAAACTGCCGTTTATAGTCTTAAAAAAACCTGCAACATTCATTTGAAACATCAAAGACTATTGCATTGCTTTAGGGTAACTGTTTGGTATGCCTAATCTACGCATGAGCTAATTCTACGATTTTTTTTGATATCTCGAGGCGTTTCCTTGGTCTTTTTGTAATACCTGGGAAAGAAACAGGTAGATAGAGAAAACGGCATTAGATTAGATATGATCAGATAGAAATGAAGATAGAAAGTTATTGTGTATGGTCAGCGGTAGTCGCCCCGTAGTGGCCACTGTCCCCGAACCATCCGCTATCCCTGATAAAGGACGATTGGTTAGTTAGGCCAACGCCGGCCACGTCCGTCAGGCCATCTAGTCTGCCAATACCAAAGTGTCTGGTCCGAATGTCCTCCAGTGCCGGACAAAAGCATAAGAGGCGCTGTATACTCTCAGTCTCCTCTTCGTCTTGACAGCTTCTACAGAAGTCGTTCCAAGGCAGTCCCTATCTTTCGGCATAGGTGCCAAATCGACAATGGTGGGTGATTGTGGACACACACAAAAAACCACAAAAAAAATTTTTCAAACAAATTCTTGTTCAAAATAATTTATTTTTTTAGTCAATTTATTTAATAGTCTCTAATAATATTTTTATTTGATTTTTAAATCAAACAAAATTTTCGCCTAGACAAATAAAATATTTAACCAGCCCAGCAAAATTTTTTAACAGAAGCTAAAATTCTTGCAAAATTGTTTGTCTAAATTTACAACTTTCGTTGTAGGTCCTCAGCCAGACAAAATATTTACTGATTCTCTGAAATTTGTTACTGATTCTACAACTCAGTTTTTTCTGTGCACGTTGTCTCTTTCCTTCGTTTTTCCAGGTCGGGTAGAGACCTCGAGCTGCCCGAATCTATTTTTGGCTAGGTTATTCGAGTAGTTCCACATCGTTGGACCATCTTGCCTCTGCAATTCTCTGAGAATATTCATCCATGAGAAATTTGCAAGAGAAGAGGGGGATCCCACAAAAGTGGTCAATTGCCAAATCATCTAATTCAGCACCATTTCTGGCAAGTGTATTAGCAGCACAGTTGCCTGCATTAGTTTCGTGTCCCCTAACCCACGCTAATGTGATGTTAGAATGCATCGCCAACCAGTTTAAGGATACCCGGTATTCGTGGACTAGTTGTGATGTCGAATATACCTCAGTAATGGACCTGATGGCAATGCGACTGTCAGTGCAGTTTCCGGAATTCCTGCCAAATATCTTGTTATACCATAGCCAGTTAGCCGCCTTACTTATTGCCGATAATTCAGCCTGCAGAACACGCATTCGTCTGGAAGTCTTAATGATATCCGGACTCCTGCCTGTACAATGTATATGCCTCCACCAACACCAGTTCTCCCCTTAGATCCATCTGTGTATATCTCCAGATCAACTGGTCCCGAGGAGATCAATCTATCCGCCCCTCCCTCCGAAATAACAAACGAGAATTTTCTACTTCCATTCTCCATTAATGCCAAAACTTTATCATGCCAGCCTCTGGAAAATGCTCTTTTTATTTTCATATGTATGAAGATATGTTTTTCCGGTTATATTTAATAAATTTCGTTTACAAGTACATTCCTACAGGTATAGGGTTGCAAGTTGTATTGACATGTTTTTGAAATTTAATTTTGTTTCGTTTGCTCTGTTTTAAAGCGTTGTGTCTAAGAGTTCTTCTTAAGGAAATAAAGGGTATCGGAGACCACATCCTTTTGCACAAACATTAGTTAGGATTAAGACACGACTTTCTGATAAAATAATTGTACAACGAGCTTAATCACCAGCTGTTGGCAAAATTATTAATTTGTTGCTATACCAAAACAAATTTAGTAGAACTACCAGGATCTTCACCGGCAGCTAAGCCGCTTTCACCTCCCTTATATGTAAGTATAAGTATAACCCATATTACAAGTTGCCTCAAAATATGGGATATCCTTGATCTGGATGGTAATGGGTAATATCACTCTACCTAGTATGATTGCGCGGAACCGACACCAATGCTAAAAACTATGTTGTTGATATACTGGCAGAGGATAGAACGAGATTATATAAGAGTGGCGACAACGGCTTTAGTGAAATTCACTTTTTTTTAAAGGCTAAAGCTAGGACCTTTTGAGTGCTCCCCAGTGTCTTGGTTGGTTTGACTTTTGGTATTCTGTGCCATAAAACTGTTGGGCAAATGTATATGAGTTTAACGGATTTTGATGTGGGTTTCCTTTTTGTTGTATTTGAACTTGTGTTGTTTAATATTTCTGTTTGTTATCCCTTAAATCTTTTGTGTGTCCTTAGTTAATTTAATTTATTACGGCTTACAAAGGCTACAAAGCTTTGACTGTGTTATTATTTGTTAATATTTGTACTTTTGTGAGTTGTGTGAAAAATAATTTTTTAAATTTAAAGGTCAGTTTAAAAATATGCTCTTTTAATTTAAAGTCGGTATAGATTTTTACGAAAAATTCATAAATTGGAAAAAAAATAATAATAATAAATAATTTCTTAACAAAAACATAAATTTGTAAGAAATAATAATTATTTTTTTAAATTATAGAATTAAAAAAGTTATAGTTTTTTTTCTGAAAAAAATGACAAAATCAAGAAATATGTTTTATTTTTTTAAATGCATTTTGCGTATTTACACCACGGTCCTAGATTTTTTATACAGGGTGTCTGGTGGGAGATAAATATTTTAAATTTTAAAAAGAAACCCTCATAACTGACACTTTTTTGTTGTTCTAAAAGCATTGAACGCTAGAATGGAAATGTGGATTTAATTTTACAAAGAATATGTCATCCAGATGTTTGACGTCGAGTTGAACACTCTGTCAAAAACGGAGCCTTGTGTTCTGCGCCCCACGCTGCAGTAAACTTAATGCGATTGAGCTTATTTCTCGACAAATATTTTCCTTAAAAGCCACAAAAAATTGGAAATCGTAACTAAAAATATTCTTTTTGAGCTCTTTAAAAATAAAAAATTAATTGGAGTTAGAGCAGGCCACCTTGATGGGCATGGGATCGACTGATCAGTTTTTTGGAGAAATTTTTCCGAAGCAATGTTATCAAAGCTCCAGTTCTGTTTAAAATTACTCCATCCTGTTGAAACCACGTGTGCAAAAAGTACGATGGATAAGCACAAAGGTTTGGCAAAAAGAATTTCGTTATCATGCGTCGATAATTTTAACCGTTGACATTCGTCTCCTGGCCTCGATAATTTTCGGAAAATTGGTCCAACTGTCTCATGCGTGAATAGGCAAGCCAAACAGTTTCCCTGGGGCAATGCAATGGTTTTTGATATTTTAATCGAGGGTTGTGGGTTCTTGGAGACCAAAAACGGCAGCTTTTCTTGTTGACGTGGCTGTTTAAGTGAAAATGAGTCTTGTCGCTCCAAAAAATGAGATTTGCAATGCGAAAACGCTCCAACATCGTTTCAAAAAAATTTTTGCGTAAATAGAAGTCACTTTCTTTCAGGTCTTAAACGATTTGTATTTTAAAATGATGGAGTTTCCGTTCCTTTTATTTTAAATTTCATTAAAACTTGCTGCTCTTTTCCGTATTGAAAGTCGCGGATTTTCATGTTAGCTGCTGTCAATCAGTTTAATGCTTTTGGAAGTATTTGAGGAGTGAATAAGCCATGGTCGTGGGACGTTCTGGAACGCAAACGGCATCCGCCAACACAAAAACGAGCTCGACTACTTTTTAACACACCAAAAAATCGATGTCATGTTGATTTCCGAAACTCATATGACATCTAGAAGCACTTTTAAAATTAGTGGATACAATTTTTATGATTCAAAAGATCCCAGGGATAGATCCTGTGGTGGCTCTGCTATTTTAATCAAATCAAGAATTAAGCACCAATGGTTGGGTGGCCTATCTGAATGTTATATGCAAGCAACAAACGTCTGCATTGATGAATTTTTCCATAACCTTGTTATTTCATCAGTTTACTGTCCACCCAGATTCTCCATAACGAAGGATCAGTACAACAATTTCTACAAATCATTAGGTCCCCGCTTCATAGCTGCTGGAGACTACAACGCTAAGCACACATACTGGGGCTCCCGCCTAATTAGTCCCAGAGGTCGTGTCTTGTATGACTCCGTGTCGGAAATGGGACTTTTCGTTATTTCAACTGGACAACCAACCTACTGGCCAGCAGACCACAATAAAATTCCAGACGTAATTGATTTTGGCGTAGCAAAAGGTATATCCTTGGAGCTCATTGAGGCTCAAGCCTCCTTGGATTTATCTTCTGACCACTCACCCACAATAATCACTATTTGCAGTCCTCACCAAATAGCAGCTAGTGATTTTTTCTTATCTAAAAGAATTATTTGGTTAAAATATAAAAAATATATTAGTACCCACTACGCGGAGAACCAACCGCTAAAAACTCCCGGAGACATAGATGATTGTTTGAGCGTCCTAAATGAAAACATTAACAAAGCCGTTGAACATGCGTCTTCTACCTACCGCCAGGATAGGTACAACAAAATTTTCTCTGAAGATGTGGAAAAGCTGGTATCTAAAAAAAAAAGAGCCCGCAGGGAATGGCAAAAACATAGATCGCCCCAACTTAAAACTAAGCTGAAAGAATGTACAACCCAACTAAAAAGCTTGTTGGAGGCTCACAGAATGGCATCACTGAAAGAGTACCTGGAAGGTCTAGACGCGACCTAGAGCTGCCTCTTACTACTAAAAGAATAATTATTTTTATTTTTAATGCGATAATTCGGCTTGAACATTTTCCGCCTATGTGGAAAGATGCCTTAGTAAAGATGATTCCTAAGCCTGGCAAAGATCCTTCAAAGGTAGAGCCTTATAGGCCTATAAGTTTGTTACCCACAATGTCAAAATTGTTTGAAAAATTGCTTAAGAACAAGCTGACTCCGATCCTGAATGAAAACAACTGCATCCCAGATCACCAATTTGGCTTTAGAAGTCAACATAGCACAATCGAACAAACTCACAGACTGGTGCAGGTTATAAGAAAAACCTTTGAGGAAAAGAAGTACTGCTCCGCGCTTTTCATTGATGTCTCTCAAGCTTTCGATAAAGTATGGCACGAAGGCCTGTTAAACAAACTAAAGATACACCTTCCAGCTAATATTTTCAACCTTTTAGAAAAATACATAACCGGTCGACAATTTATGATCAAAGAATTCCCAAATAAGTTCTTCTCAAACAATAGGGGCTGGTGTACCTCAAGGGAGTATACTAGGTCCAGTTCTGTACTTGCTTTACACAGCAGATATGCCAACCAATAGTTTTACACACACGTCGACATTTGCTGATGATACTGCTTTTCTTAGTATTCATAAAGACCCTAAAGAGGCTTCAACCAATTGCAGCAACACGTAACCCAAGTTGAAAAATGGGCAAAGTTATGGGGAATAAAAATAAATGAACAAAAATGTACCCACGTAACTTTTACTTTACGCAAAGAAACGTGCCCTCCAATCACTATCAACAACCATAATGTGCCTCAACGATCTGAGACAAAATATCTTGGTATTCACCTAGACCGCCGCCTCACATGGAAGCCTCATATAGATGCGAAGTTGACGCAAATGAAACTTAAAGCTACACAAGTTCATTGGCTAATCGGCAGAAACTCTGTGCTTCGTCTTGATTGTAAACTTCTACTCTACAAATCGATTTTGAAACCAATTCGGTGCTACGGTATACAATTATGGGGCACTGCTTCCGCATCCAACATAGAAAAAATTCAACGCAGGCAAAACAAAATCCTAAGAATGATAACTGGTGCTCCGTGGTATGTGAAAAACAGCAACATCCATAAGGATCTAGAAGTTCCACTAGTTAAAAGCGAAATCCTGAAATATGTGGACAAGTATTTAAATAAGCTGGAAACGCATCCAAATCCGCTCGCTCGAAGTATCTTGCAACATAGTAGACACTCCCGTCTGAAAAAGAGGGATACTATTGCGCTTAGATGAAGATAACTATTTTATTATGAGAACTTAAATTTTAGTCTGGCACTGGCTGGGCTCATATTAATTACTTAGTCTTAAGATTTGTATACTTATTGTTAGTTCGCTTAAGCGAAGATCCAATAATAAAATATATGAAAAAAAAAAACAGCTAAAGAGCCAAAGCAGTTGCAAGGAATCTCTGCTTCCGTAAACAAATTCAATTTATACTCTGTCTAGCACGTATTCGCCGAACACCAAACTATGAACAAAATTGTCGACGAGAAATTTCATAAAAATCATTTCTCGTAAAAACGTCTCCAGAGCAATTGCGCGATGCTCACTCGACCACTGCAACATTGCGGCTGACAAATCCGCATAATCGATAATTCCAAAAATAAAAATTTTCCACAAGGCACTCTGTATATTTTCCAATATACTGCTCCTTCTTTGAATAAGTAGTTTCTTCCGTTTTATTAAAAAAATAACAAATTAGGTTTTCGTTAATATTGGAAAACAAATGAGAGAAAATAATATTAAATTCACGTTGCTCTACTTGTGTATCGACTAAGTAGATCCAACTAAATTGTTGTCGTGTATACCTTAAATACATTAAATGGATATAATTACTTTGTGGTAGGTTTAATTCAATAGCTAGTATAGCTTTTTTAATAAAACACTTCATAAAATTCCAGGATGTCATTTCCCGTGATTCTATTAAGCATCCGTTCATTTCGAAAACAGAAGACTAAGCAAGAACTACATTATTTTAGGTTTAGAGTTGTCCAAAAAGTTTTGCTGCGCAAAATTTAACTAGAATATTATCAAATAATTTAGATATTAAAAACGGAATGAAAATGTGAATCTTAAGTTAATTTTAAATTAATGCAGACACTTTTTCCTTTCTAAAGTTTTAAAACTTAAAACTTTTTTTGTATAAATATAAATTTTTCTTGGCCCTTGGTTTTTTTTTAATTTAAAATTTTAGTCCCTTAAAATTTAGTTTTACCATTTTCTACTTTATTATTTCATTTCATTAGTTTTTGTTATTTATAAAATTGAAAAGAACAAATCCCAATCTGTTTTTAGATTTCAAAAGAACCTTGATTAAATTAGGTCAACATTGAGGATTGATTTTACAAAATACTTAATAATGTTTGTAATAACAGTTTAAAGTCACGTTAATATAAAATTAAACGAAAACTTTTTAGTTAAAAAAGAAAAGGTCTAAAAGAAGAAAGCAAAATCAACACAAACCATTTTCAACTCAAGTTGATTAAGTGAGTAGTAAATAAACAACAACTACTATAACAACAACTAAGAGTATGTTTATGTAAACTTAAAGAGAAAAAAAATATTAAAAAACACAAAGTGAAAATAAACAACGACAACTGCTAGCAATTTAAATTTTTAAAATTAAATATACAAAAAGGCACAAAAAACAGTGAAAGCGTTGCCATACTTCTGTAAAAAAACGATCCAGTGTTATGTTAACATCAAAGTATATGTTTAGGGACAAACAATTAGATATTGTTAGAATGTAGTATGTAATATGTTAATGGATTAGTGGTTTCCAAACGAATTGTCGACTTTAGATTGATGGCCATTTGGCACTGTTTTTTATACAAGATGGGCCAAAAGAAGTCATGCGATGTTGTCTGGTTCTCACTTTTTGCTAAATGAAAAACTTCGATTCTGTGCCATCAAAATTGGTTGCTATACGGGCTCGTTTTATAGCACTTCGGCGAAAATTTCGGGCGACTAGTATCGAATGTTGTCCTTGAGGGTTTCCAGGTTCTCGGGTTTGTTAACGTAAGCACAGGGCTTTGAAAAACCCTTACAAAAAAGTCTGGAACTGTAAAATCGGGCGACCTTGCTGGCCAATGTAAATCGCCAACGAGAGATGAGGCGACCTAGGAACGCCGCCTTTAGAATATCGAATGTGGCACGTGCAGTGTGTGCCAATGCCTTGTCCTGCTGAAATCAGAAGTCGTCCAGTCCTTATTCTGTCAATTCTGGCAAGCCCTATAGTACGCACCGTCCACTGTCGTCATTTCACTAGCCGCGTCCTCGAAAGAAATGGCCGGATGACTTTTTCAGCGTGGCGGGCGACGCTCGTGTAGTTTTGATGTTCCAGCAGCGCTAGTTTTGCTTGTTTAAATAACCGCTAAGGTGAATATTAGCCTCATCGCTCATTATGATTTTGATTGAAAGTCGTCCACTTTGGTCTCCAGATTGAGGATGGCTTGCGCGTATGTTTCACGCGTTTGGCGGTTTACAGGCAGCAACTGATACACGAACTGGACATTGTATGGGAACACGCGCAGCTTTTGAACAAATTCGCCTTAGGGACGACTCGCTGATGGGCTTATTGCAAGGCATGGTGTCTGGTCGATATTTTCGGCAGAACAGGCGCTCGGGGGCAGACCAATCTTGGCAGCATCCCGTATGGTTCCACACTTTTCAAGGTTGGTGGACAAATGTTGCAGTGTTTGTGCAGTTGGTGCCGGACGACCGGGCAATCGGCGACGGAATTTGCGCTGCGCCAACAACATAGGCCAACTGTTATGCAAAAACATGGACACGATTATTCAGAGTTATTGGGAACTATTTTGCTTCATGGCTTGTTTACTTGTATAGGTCACAAAGGTCACAAAGATTTGGAATTGGCCGCTATGTGCAAAAATAGGAGCATCTTCCAATAGGATGATTTGATTTGGTCCACCTTGTGGTACGATGTTGTATTCCCTAACATTTTGTTACATCACTTACAGTTGATTTTTGTTTTCACTCTATATACTACGTGGAAGGCGTTTAATGCGTGTGTAACGCCAATAAATAATGGTCTGAGATCCACTTTTAAGCATACCGATCGCCTCAGAATCCTGAGCAGATTTAACCATGTTCGTCTGTCCATACGTCTTTTTGTCTATGTTTCTTTATTATCATTTAATCAAGTTTGCAAACTAAATAATGTTTGTTATATACTAGTTTTGATTGCAAATATTATTTAAAAGTTTTTTAATGCAAACTTAAAAGATTTTTTGTTCTTCTCTTGTCTTTGAAGACTTAAAATAGTTCCAAATAAAAGGCAACCGGAATAAAGCTTTTACATACATTTTGTTTCTATGAAATAAACTTAATTATTTTGCAAATTGTGTGCATTAAAACAACTTCAAAAAGGAATAAAAAATCAAAGGAAAAATTCATTACTGAAGCCAAACTTAGCAATAGAAAACTTTTGCAAGAAATGGTGGCAACGTAATTAAATGATAGACCAAAATTTCAAAACGTAATACTCAAATAATATTAGAAACAGAGAAGAGACTGTTGCTAGTAATTTTAATTTTTTTTTGGAGTCGTTTTTTTTATTTTTTCCGCGAAAAAAGTCAGCCTGTTGTACATTTATTTAGTTTTTTAAACAAAAAGTCATTTTTAAATTTACTTAAAAATTAACACATCTTTTAAAATCAGCCTTTAAACATTTAACATGAGATTTAAATTGTCTGCACATTTGGACAATAAATGCGGTTAATTAAACTTCACTCAACGCTTCAAAAATCAAAGGAACGTAGTAATTTTATTATTTTCAAAACCATATTTTTTATTTGCTTTATTACTGAAGTTTGTATTTTATGCTTTGTGCCTAGTATTTTATATAAATTTATGTTGATATTCGTTTGATATCAAACCTTAAGCCAAAACATTTGTACATTAGGGTGAAAGATTTTCTTCGTTAAAAATCTTTTAAAAAAACTTTTATCTATCTAAAATTTAGGGGAAATTACCAAAGAAACCATGGACTTGTGATCAAATGTTATCCTGAGAAAATCGACTCTAAGAATTTCTGCTCCCTTTATTCTTCAAACTGTAAAGCTGTATTAGAAGTACAAACACAACAATTTTAATATATTTTTTAAGTCTCAAAAAGAATATCTGTTAAATTTGTATCTTAAATTCAATACTTTTGTTTCAAGAATTTAGTTTTTTTAAATCCTCATATACAAGATGGGCCAAAAGAAACCACCCTGTTGGAAGATGCTTTTATTTTTGCAAATGGCAGCGAATGCCAAATCTGTTTTGACATTTGTGAACAAGACAGCTGTAGAATAAAAGTGAACAAGTCGACTGAGTACACACTACGCAGTTTGGACCCCACGAGACGTTGCCAAGAGTAGCGGGTGCCCGAGAGTCCGTTCTGCAAAGAATACCGCCGCTGTTGGCGAGGATGCCAAGCTGTCGATAAAAACATTAGCCATCAGCCGGTCATCCCTAAGGCGAGTTTTGGTCAAAGGCCTGCGCATGCTCCCGTACAAAGTTAAGTCCGTGCACCAGGTGCTGCATGTCGATCACCAAACACGTGTAACCTACACAAAAGTCATCCTCAATCTCGAGGCCAAAGTGGACGATTTTTCTACTTAAATCATAATGAGCGATGAGGCTCATTTTCCACCTCGGCGGGTAAGAGAACAAGCAGAACTGTCGCTTCTAGAGCACCAAAAATCCACTACCCATGCACCAGGAGCCATTACATCCGCTTAAAGTGACCTGTTTTTTTTTTGAGGACTCCGCTGGTCAAACGACAACAGTGGACGTTGCGTGCTATAGTGCCATGTTATCCTAGTTTTTTCTGTCGCAATTGAACGAATCGTGGTTTCAACAGATTAGAACAACGGCACATACTGATCGAGCTTCAACGGTTATTCTGAAAGTGGCATACCTAGGTCACCTCATCTCCCGTTTTGGCGATTTACATTGGCACGAAACATCGCCCGACTGTTCCAAACTTGTTTTTTTAAATTTTTTTTGAAGTCCCGCTTTTACGTGACCAACTACGAGATCTTGGAAGCCCTCAAAGATAACATTCAGTACGAGTGCGAAAATCTGTTGCCTGAAGTTTTTGCTGAAGTGATAAAAAATTCCATAAAACGACACCGTACAGCAATCAATTGTGACGGCGCTCATTTGGCCGATATCATCTTGTCGACTTGACCAGTAAAATTTTAAAGGTTCAAGTCAACATAATCAAAAAACAGAATCGAAATTTTTATTTAGAAAGAAATGAGAGCCAAGCAACATCAAATGACTTCTTTGGCCCACCTTGTTTTTATTTTTTTTCCTTCTCATATATTTTATTATTGAATATTCGCTTAAGCGAACTAACAATAAGTATTCAAATCTTAAAACTAAATTGTTAATACTAGTCCAGTCAGTACCAGACTAAAATTTAAGTTCTCACAATAAGGATAACGAAATTTAAAAGTTTCATCTAAGAGCAATATTATCCCTTCTTTTTAGTCGAGTGTGCCTACTATGTTGCAGGATGCTTCGAGCGAGCGGATTTGGATGTGTTTCCAGCTTGTTTAAATACTTGCCCACATAGTTTAGAATATTGACATAAAATTTTGTGCATATATGCAGCTTATGAAAACAAAAATCAATGAAGAAAAAATAAAGTATTAAAAACAAACACAGTGTTCCCGCAAAACCTAAAGTTTTTATTTTTTTTAAGCGCAAACAAATACAGGCTCCTTTTTAAAATTGAAACCTAAAAATTAAAACACTATTTTAAAATTGAGAAACCTTACATCATGACTTCTTCACTTAACACTTACATATTTTTCTTTTCTAACTAGCAAAAAAATTGTGGAGGTTTAAGAAAATATGCATTGTATTAGGTTTGATAATTTGGGAAAATAGGCCTTAAACTATTTTTAAATTTTGTTTTTTAAAGGGTATAATCCACTTTTTTTAAAAAATAGGAAGCAATTCAAGTCCCTTTTTCTTGCCGGATTTTATGCAGAAGTTTAATTTGCAAAAAATTTATAAAATTCAATAAAATTCAAAAAAAAAAAAACGTTTGTGCTAAGGGTAAAATATTCTTCCTCAAGGCGTAAACTTGAATAATTTTACATGAGGAAATTTTATGTTAATCAGGCAAGCCGTTTAGGAAGGCTAAATTATTTTCTAAAAATGTTGATTTTACCCCACTGTGCGGTGTATTTTTTGATACCGGCTTCTTTAAGCATTTTGAACCCTTAATTTTTTTACTGATTTTTAAATTTAAAACGGTATTCGAAAGCAAATTTAACGGCTTTTCTTAGCAACTGTTCATATTCTAAAAAGAAAGAAAAGATATAAAAGTATTTGGAGATTTCACCAATAATATAACAATTTTCTAATATTTTCATTCATTAAAATTTTTATGTGGATTTGCGCAGAATAGGATTCTATTTTGAACCTATGGACTCTTTTGCAAATCTTCTTAGAATTTTTCGTAGATTTAGTTTTGCTATGCGATTTTTCAGTTTTTTTTTTCATCTATACAGTTTGACCCACCCAATTGTACGTTTGTATGCTGTCATTTAAATAACATGAACAGATTTTCAAATAAATCCAGCTTCGAACTAACAAAAATATTCTACTTCAAAATGGCTTTATTAAACCTCTAATGCATAGAAATTTAATTACGCCGTCCTTAACACCTTAAATATATTTCAAGTGCTTTTAATAATATAAACAAAGTAAATTGATAATAATTAAATGTTTTGCACTAAATGTAGCTAAAAGCTAAATCTTAGTTTGTTTTAGTACTCGCACGTGCAGCATTAAATTCAATTAAGCTTCGCAATGAAGTAGCGAAACAACAACAACACCAAAACACATTTAACAACTTACATCATTGGCTGCTGAACAATTGCGGGAGTAATGCATTACCCATCTGTTATAAGCAAACCAAGATGTGGAAGTCCAGGTGGGTTTGCAAATCTATAGTAAGAAAAGGAGTTAGTAAAGCTAAGAATTTAAAAGATATTAAATAATACAAATATATTGTACATAGTAAAAGCTTTTTTCTATTAGAATATAACTTTTATAGCTTAAGAATTCTGCTTCTTCCATCAAATTATGTAACAACTTGCAGTGCTTAATGGATTATGTGATTACAAATTGCATTGATTTATGAGTTCGTGAAGAATTGATAAATATTTTTGTATGTTTTAAGAAAGGTTCATTGAGTTACTAAACTAAGATAATTGAAAAGATACTAATTTTAGTTTTTTTACCTTCGTTTTAATTTTGTATATACAACTAAAAGCATAATGGGAGCTGAAGTAGTTATCAATTAGGCTCTGTAACTAAGTCAATTAAATTGCCTTTATTCAGTAAAATATTTTTTAATTAATAGAAACGTTTATAACATCTAAAAACAATAATCCTAAACCTTCTACTTTAAAAATACCGATCGACTTAGAATAATTTTTTAAATCGATTAAAGCATGAACGTCCACCCGTTTGGCAGGGTGTCCATTTTTTCTTATAAATAAAACATAAGTCGCATTTTAGAAGATGTGTTCAATAATTTTGGCACAGATATGTTTTTTGGTGTAGGGACCATGCCCTTTAAAACTGGTCACAAACCTCTTTACAACTCTCCGAAAGTTAGCCGACATAAGCAAAGATGCTTTTTACCTTAGTAAACTCACTTACAGCAGACCTTACGGCAAGAAAACTACTGAAAGACGCACTGATAAGACAACATGATGATGTTGGAGTATGGATAAGCTTAATATGGATTGACTTATTTTCAATGGAACGTTTTTGCTCTCCCCTTATATCTGAGAAAAGGAAGCAGATGAAATACCAAGTTTAAAACTTATAGACTTAGAGGAATATAAGGACGAGTATAAAAAAAAGACTTTTGTTGAAGGTGGCATGCTTATTACACAAACAGGAGCCTATATTTTATTTTGAATACCCGTTAAAAACCATGTGTATCAGGTATGATTTTGACGGTGCCAAGAGCCATTAACTGGTAGAGTAATTCAATGCAATTGACAGAAATATAGGAATCTTTACTGACCGTTGAATCGCTTCCAGATCCCCCACTGATTTACAATCTTTATTGCGACTAGCCCACAAGAGCCTTGAACACTTTCGTAGAGGAGCGGGGACACGGGACTAATAGAGGCAATTTTGTTGCTGATAAGCTTGTAAGAGACGTTACAAAACTCGACGATTAAGCGATTGACGATAGCTGTAATATCATCCTTTCTTTTTGTAGGCTCCGTGAAGGAAAAACATTTGCACATTTGCCGAGAATTTGTGGTTAAATAAGAAAATTTTGGACAAAAAATTTTTGATTCTGTAAAATGTTTCACTGACTTTGGTTCCATGAACCAAATTTTAATATAAAGTAAAGAATTTTTTTTTGAATTTTTTTCAAATAAATTTTTTATAAAATTAATTATTCAAATTAAAGTAATAGAGTTTTATTCGGCTGTGCGGAATCACATTGGACTTTTGAAACTCCGAACCTTATTTAATTTTTATGCGTTTTTTTAGTTATATTTTCATATTTTAACTCCCTTACGGTGATTAACGCAGCTGTAGGGATTTTTACCCTAATTTTTTTAATCATTGCATGGACTTTTACTGTAATTTATAAAAAATTTGTATGGTTACCTTCTTAGGCGATAGAAATAGGGGATATGTATGCTCTAGAAATATGTTTGGGAGGGAAAATAATGGGGCCTGTGATACATTTCATTCCTTTAGGGGCGACTCCGGAGAAGTTGAATACTATTTTCTTTAAATTTTTTATGACAACCATGTTAGGGGCTCGAGATAGGGAAAAAGTATTTTCCAAAAAAATGTTTAGGAGGACAAATTAAATGCGTCGGTCTTACATCTTACCTGTGTAGGAGAACTCTGGAACCTGTGGAAGCGATTAAAAAAAAATGAAACTTTGTATAGCAACACTGCAAGGGGCAGCGATAGGGTGTAAGTATAATACAAAAAAATGTTCCTGGGGAAAATTATTGGGTCTATGTGACATCGGGTGGCTTAAGAAACTATAACGCGGACAGGTAAACAGATGGACATGGCTAAATCGACTTCCCTATCTAAAAGGATCCAGAATATATAGACTTAATAGGATCGCAAATGGATCATAAAGAAATTACAAACGAATGACGAATGAGGGTATACCGCTTATGTAAAGGGTATAATAAAATTTTTTATATTCATTAAAAATTTAATGCTATTAGAAAGAAATTTTTTTTTGTTTATTTTGTTTGACATGCAACTCAAATAACAATTTTATCACGCTGGGGTTGACGGGTTTTTTTTATTTCTGAACATTTGCAATAACGTCACAAAAATGTTTGTGTTCACGCTTTTGTTCAGAGTGGGGTTAACGTAAATGAACATGGACACAAATTAAAAAGTTTTGTTGAGAGAAGTTACTGCCAACATCTATAAAAAATTTAAGATGTTTATTTTAACTTACTTTTTATTGTTTCTTTCTAACTTATAATTTAACTGAATATGTTTCTTTATTAGTTTATTGATAAGTCTATTTTTATTAATATATGTTACTTTTTATCATTTTTGTTTACATTTTTCCTATTTTCTTATTTTACCCACTTTTTAACACAATAACAACTTTATTTGACAGCTTGTATCCCAACATAATTGCTTAGCCTTGGGTTGTAAACCTTATTTCTAAACTTATGTTTAAACTTTAAAGTTTGCGGCCCATACGGTCATTTTTTTGCAAGCAACAGATTTGGACAATTGCGAACATAAAAATTCCAATTATTCTTTTGTTTGAATTAAAATTTTTGAAGTTTTTCTGTGTTAACATGGTTTAATCAGGTCACGATGTATTTCCCTTGACTCTCTGATATTTTCTTGCATCTCCTAACTAGTAAGTAATTTAATTATAAAAACTAAAATTTGAACACAAATAGTGGATTTTACATAAATCTGAATACATTTGAGCATAAAAATTAATTCTAGATTAGAAAATATTTTCATGCTAAAATTTGTTTCCAAAAAATTAAAAGAACTTAATTTCATAAATTATATTCACACATAAAATTTTCCAAATTATTAAATCTTCAAACTCCATTAAATGCTGAAATCAGAGTTCTTTTAATGGCAATATATTTTATTTTTTACTTAAAAAAACAGGCTTTATTTCAGGACTTAAAAATTTTGGGCTTCCTTTATCATTGTAATGTGTTGATACCATCTTGCTTTACACATGTTTTGAGAATTAAATAAAAAAAAAAGGATGTGCTTATCCTAACGGAAAGTAAATTCGGAAAATAGAAAACCCAAAACAAAGAAGTTAAAATTACCAGAGATTGAAATATAAACAAGAAAGAATTTTAAATAAAACACTTTCACAAAACAGACGCTTGTGCGTTTAAATAGAATCGTTGTATTGTTTTGCAAAACAACCTCTGGCTAAACGGAAACGGATACTAGATGAATACATGCTAAAACATTTCCTTTTCTTGTTAATTTGAAAGTGTAAGAGCCCAGGAATATACGTTCTTCTTAAAACATTATCAAAGTAACAAACTGTTGCCGATAAGAGTGTTGCTGGAAAATTTATAAACAAATAATACTTGGAAAAAGATTGGAAAGTTAAGTTTAATTTTGTTTATTACTTTATCTCTGTAAGTGTTTAAAATATAAACATGCAGAAAAAGAGAACAAAAAGGTAAAAATACCGTATTATAATTTCTTAAGGAAAATATGTTGTAGAAAAATGTTCTGATTTTATTAGCAGATGTTTTTAATTTTTTCATTAAGCGATTTTATATTTTTGAGCTGAGGAGGTTAGAAAAAGAATCAACTTAAATTTTTTACAGAAAATTTTTAGTGTCGCGTTCCTTCCCATTTAACTGTGATTTCTTTCAATATGCCGCGATTGTTGGCTATTTTCAGATGGCTGGAAATATTAATCTAATAAAAAGTTTTATGTATTTAAAAAAATAAAACAATTTATTCCTAAAATGAGCACAATTAATGTAATATTTTTCTTGTGAAATCGTGTTAAGTTTCTCATTTAAATATAGTATTTATGATACAAAATCTAGTTTGAATTCGGTTTCAAAAAAAATTTAAAGGAACTATTTTGTATTTTTACGTGATCAAAGTGGTTGCAATGGTGTTGTAGTTATTTGAAAAAGAAAACTTAGTTAAAAAAAAAAAATTTTAAGGTCATAGAGTAAAGGAACATATAATAAGCATTTAAATTTTTTAAAGAGTATATCATAGCGATGTTTTTCGTCAAGTCGACCACACTGTTCAAGAAGGAGTCTTGTTTTTTACGCCTGCTGCAATAAAACTTGTTTAATTAAGCTGATTTCTCGAAGAATATTTTCTTTTATAGCCACAAGAGGTTGAGAATTTTAATCATTAACCCTTTCTTTGATGTAACCCAATAAAAAAATCCATGGGAGTTAGATCTGGCAATCTCGGTGGACATTGGATATCCCTAAATCGGCTGATCAGTTTTTGTGGGAAATTTTCCAAAAGCAAATTCATTCTGTTGGAACAACGTATGTAAAGGGTGCAATGGATGGATTCGCAGATTTGGCAAAAAGAATTCCGTAATCATACGTCCAGAATTTTTCTCATTGACACGCCTGGCCTCAAATTTTTCGAAAAAAATAGTCCAATTATCTCATACGCAAATATGGCCCATCAAAAAGTTACCCTGGGGCAATGCAATGATCTTTGATGTTTCAGTCGAGGGTTGCGGGTTTTTGGGAACCATTACCGGTGGTTTTGCTTTCTAAAGACGGTTAATGCTGGTTTTGCTTATTGGCGTTGCCTTTTAAATGAAAATGATCCCTGCCACTCATAAAAATGGAAATTTCAGTAAAAAAACGCTCAAACAAATTTTTTTTAAAAAAACTTTTGCGTAAATTAAAGTCACTTAATTTTAGTTTTGAAACGATTTGAATTTTAAAAGGATGAAACTTCAGATGCTTTTTTAAAATTTCATCAACAGTCGGACTTGGAAGTCCCAGTGAAGTTTCTCTTTACCGTATTGCAAGTAATTCGCAGATTTTCCCGTAAACGCTTTTCAACCTGTTCACTGTTTTCGGGTGTCCTTGAAATTCGACGGGGCTCTGGCCATGGAACATTCACAGCCGAAGCAGAGACGCGGAGTCTCTGTGACCACGAACAAATTAAACTAACACTCGGTCTATCACGTATGCCACAAGTACCGAACTTTTAACTCTTCAAAAATGTCTCCACAACGTACGCGCGATGCTTACACAGAAAAAACTGAGTTGTAGAATCAGTAACAAATTTCAGAGAATCAGTAAATATTTTGTCTGGCTGAGGACCTACAACGAAAGTTGTAAATTTAGACAAACAATTTTGCAAGAATTTTAGCTTCTGTTAAAAAATTTTGCTGAGCTGGTTAAATATTTTATTTGTCTAGGCGAAAATTTTGTTTGATTTAAAAATCAAATAAAAATATTAATAGAGACTATTAAATAAATTGACTAAAAAAATAAATTATTTTGAACAAGAATTTGTTTGAAAAATTTTTTTTGTAGTTTTTTGTGTGTACTGGACCACTGCGACATCGTGACTGGCAAATCCGCACATTGCTATAAGATATGCCTTTAATGTTTATAAATATGTGTACACTATAGAGTTACATAATACATTTTAATGCGCTTTTGAGAAAAGAAACATTGTGTAGTTCTTTGAAATCTAAAAGGATGGATGTCGCGTTAAAATGTCACGTTACCTATCAAAAAAATAATAATAAAAAAAAATGAATTATGTTATTTAATCTTAATGATGATGAATGATCAATTCCTTTTTAAGTTAAAAAAAAACTCTTTTAAATATTGCATTTTAATTCGCAGATTATTTTTTTTTTCTAGATAAAGTCAAAGGAACTTTTTGTCGCGTGCGCTTCTTCGTATTAAATGGTCGTATATATAACGCAAAAAGTTTTACAAAAAATTTGTTTTGCCCTTTACTTGCTTGTACTAAAATGTTTTAAAATAAATATCAAAAAAAATTTTTTCAAATTATTTATTTATTTTTTTTTTAATTTAAAGCGTACAAATGTCGCGTTCCTCAGTCTGGAAATGCCCATATTGAAAAAGGTAGATGTTAAGGAACAGTAGTTTTGGTAACCTTCATACAAAAGGTTTTTTATGTAATTTTTGTTTTGCTGTATCTTTTTAAAACTTAAAACATCTATCAACTTTAAGCCATCTATAAAATACTTTAAGTTGACTTAACAAACTCTTATGACGTACATATGTATGTATATTTGTAAAAAGCGTAGTAATAGAGGTTAGGATATTTGTTGTCATTATGGCACCATTAAAACAGCGAATGTGTCAAAACTAAGAATTAGTAATTTTATTATTTTAAAATTTATGAGTGGGCTACCAAGTTTTGTGATTTTTTTCAAACGGGTTGTATATGTGTTTTGTAAAGATTTTCCTAATTTTTGTAACCAAACTTAACTTCTTAAAAAAGGACTTTAAGACCCATTCCACTAAGCAAAAATTAAAAGAGTTTAACAATAACAATATTTACGGACAGTTTGCTTTCTATTAAAAATAAGGAAGTTTAAATTTTGGGTTTTTCCATTATCCACAAGAATGTTTGTTTTTCTTATTATTACAGTTAATATTGTTTACCCAACAAGTCGATTTATGTGTATGTGTGTTTTTATTGTCCTTTTTTATACCCCAAACTGTATTCAAAAGGTTTAAGAGCTTAAGCAAAACCTTTTTCCCTAATATGTGTTTACTTTCTTACTCTGTTTTAAACTAAATTTACATAACATTTTAGGGATTCAGCTTTTTCTTGTCCATTTTATAAGAGTTGGGATTTTTAGACTTTTTTTTAAGTTTATTTAGTTTTTCATTGTAAATAAATAAATTGAATAAAATGTGTACAATATTACTTCATTTATTGTACCAGGGATTTGTAAAAGAAGTTTTGTTGTTAAATAACTGAGTTTGAATAAACTTTCTTTTTTTACTGACATTTCTTTTATTTCTTATTTGTATTTTATTTGTTAATCGTTCTTGTTGCTGGTAATATTGTTTCAAGTTAATGAGACATGAATTTTGAAAAGTTAAACAAAAGAAATTCTTACAAAATGTTTAAATATTTAAATGCATAAATAACGTCATACCATAAAGCCTAAATTTATTTAAAAGGTTTAATTCTTTAATAATTTAAAAACATTTATGACTTTGATTAAGAGACAAAGACTGTGAACAAAGTCAAAGCCCCAAAATTAATTTTCCCAACAACTAGAAAATATAAGAATATTTTGGTATACGAGTATTAGTACATCTTTCCAAGTTCTTAACGTAGTAATAAAGATATAAACTGAACTGGTCATTCCATTTGTTTTTATAAAAAAAGAATTTTTTTTTTAAATTCAGACTTAGCTTTAGGAAAGTCAATTTTTGCCATATAGGACTCTCCGTCGGTTTATCTTTTACTAATGCATTTTGGTATTTTCTATAAGATTAATCAACGGTAAAACGTGTCTCCTGGTTATAAAATCATTGTGTTGGTGTAGCGCATTCCATGCCTAGACATGGTCGGTTCGAAACCTAGTCGGAGCAACTTTTTCCATTCAAGATAACGGTTGGGGTTCCAAAAAGCTGAAAAATGCCTCTTTAGCAACTAAATAATGAGGTAAGACTGGACTTATTTTGCTTATTAAAAACTCAGTTTAATACCTTAAGACCTTTTTGATAACAATCAGCCCTTGAGTATAGCCCCTACACATGCATTGCATTGTGTTGGTATCAGGAAAATAGGTTATGGGAAGAAGAATATAGGAAAAGTGTTCATAGACATTTTGTTTAAATTTTTCGATATTAACTGTGACATCAAGGATATCTTTAGAAAGCTTATCCCACAAAAAAGCTCTGGGACTAAAAAAGGAATTTTATCTGCGACTCGAGTGCTATTTATTTTCCAGTCAAGCAGAAATGGGTGTGCTATTCTTTAAAGACGAGTAACGCGTGTACAAAATCAAGGGTTTCAGCAGCATGATACGTGATTCCTTCGGAACACATTTCATTATACTATCAATAGAAAAGTAAAATGCCCCCTACATTGCGAAGATGTTCAGGTGAACTTTTAAGTTCGTCTAATGGAACAGACGTTATGTAATAGAAATCTAAGTTAGTACTAATGTAAACAAGTTATGTTCAGGAAAACATCTTTACTTTGTTTCTTGCAATTAACAAGTGGCAAACTTTAAAAATTTATACATTTTAATACGATTATTTTCAAAAGTAATAAACGGTTCCGAGGGACAGTGGCGCCGTTGGAATAATCAATTATGCGGATTTGTCAGTCACGATGTCGCAGTGGTCGAATAACCATCGCGCGTTCGATGTCTCCATGAGCAAGAGCAATGATTCTCACGTATTTGCTCATCGACAATTTTGTTCAAAGTTCGGTATTTGGCGAATTCATGATAAACCAAGTGAAAATTTAAATTGTTCGTGGGCGCAGAGATTCGGCGCAACTACTTCGGCGATGAATGTCCCATAGCCAGGGCCCTGTTGATTTTTATGGACTCCCGAAAACATTGAACTGGTTAAAAGCAGTTTACGTAAAAATGCGTGACCTTCAATACAGGAGAGAGCAGCCTTACTGGGACTTCTAAGAGCGTTTATTGTAAAAATTTAAAAAAAGGATTTGAAGTTCCATTCTTTTAAAATTTAAATCGTTTAAAAACTAGAAGAAAGTAACTTTGATTTACGAAAAAATTTTTGTAAAACGATGTTAGAGTATTTTTGCGCTATAAGTCCAACCTTTTTAGAGTGACGAGGCTCATTTTTACTGAAGAGGCTTCAAGCAAAACTACCGCTATTGGTCTTTAATTACCCGCAACCCTTGGATGAAACATCAGAAATCATTGAATTGCCCCAGAGTGACTGTTTGATGTGCTTTAGCCTTGCATGAAATAAACGGACCATTTTCGCGAAAATTCTCGAGGCCAGGCGGCAAATGTCAACGGTGAAAATTGTAGACGCGTGATAACGGAATACGAACGTGGGTTCAATAGGATAGGGCGACTGCACGCACAGCAAGAACTTCGATGTAAATGTTTTGGGAAAATCTCCCCAAGAAACGGATCAGCCACTTTGGGGACATCCCATTGCCGTCGAGGTCATCCGATCTAGCTTCTATGGATCTTTTTGACGGAGCTACCTCAAAGAGAGGATTAATGATGACAATCCCCAATCTGTTGTGGCTTAAAGAAAAAAATTCTTTGAGAAATCAGCTCAATTGAACCAAGTTTATTGCAGCGGGTGGCGCAGAAAACAAGGCTCCGTGTGTTCAACTTGACAGAAGACATCTGGATGACAAACTCTTTTAAAAATCAAATCTGCATTTTCATTCTATCGTTTGATGTTCTTAATTAATCTTTGTGTCATTTATAAGGTTTTTTTTAAGTTTCAAAATATAAATCTGACACCAGACACCCTGTATTAGGAGTGCTGAAATTCGATATCAAAGACGGTTTATCCAGATTAAGGGCAAGTACCATTTATATGATAATAAAATACTTTTTTTTGCATTTCTGGTACATTTTTACATATATTGAGACAATGATCTGAGAAAATTTAAATTAAAAATTATTTACCAAGATTGAGTTTGGAAGTCAGCAAAGAGCCCAAAAAGTACTTTTAAAATTTTTTGTACGTTTTTACATTGTTTTAAGACTTTGATTCAAAAATTATCTAAAATAAAAAGATTTTAAATTCGATTTTTTACACCTCTGGTAGTTTTTTGTATTGTTTTCGATTTTTGATCGTATGAGTATGAAAGAAAAGTAAAAAAAAATTATTATTTCATGATTGAGTTACATCTTAAATTATGTTAAAAATTTAGGGATTTTGTAATAAGATTGTAAAAACACTCAAATTTTACATTTGAACCTCATAAAGCTAGCTGACGAAGTAAAGGGTTGATTGCTACTTTAAACTTAATTGCCATGTAGGATGTATTATGGCTAGGCTTAAGCACCAAAATAATTTTTTATTTAGAAAATGCAAAGCATAGTATATCAATGGCAACAACAAAGCCTAACAACAGTCCGGCTGGCATTGTAAAACCTTAAACGCTAAGGAAATTGTAAAATCTATAAAATAAAATTTTGCTTTTGCTTGTATGTGTGGATGTAAATGAAGGTGCCAGTTAATATATAAAGCAAAAACAAGGCAACACGACACAATACAAAAGTGCAAAACACTTACCATTATGGGCAATAACAATTCATGCGTTTCATTTCCACGCCATAAATGTGAATCTTGTGGCAGATTTTGCAACTCACATTCTAACGAATTAATTTTCTCCTGCAGGCGACTCAGAATGCGTGGTCGTAAAATAGGGCTCATAGAAGCGCGCGGTGTATGAGTTGAGGTGGCCGATAAAGATGCTGGCAAGTGGAAAGCTTTAGTTGTTTCTTGTGCCACTGGGGGAGTAGTTAATTGAGAAGCTGTTGTTTGTGGTTTCTTTAATTCTTCAATATTTTTTAAGGGAAGATTTGTGCTACTTTCTTTAATTTCAATGTTGTTGTTGTTCGTGTTGCTATTTGGGGTGCTAACCAAGGGTGTAGTATTATCAAGTAAGGGCATAATTGATTTAATTATTAGCTTTGCTCTTTTTAATTCCTTTTGAAATTTTTTCGTTTTAACAACAGTTGCCAAAGGCGGTTCTGTTGTCTGCTCCAGTTTTAAATCATGGGTAGAGCTTTGTGTTGAAGTTGTTGTTGTGGCATGTGTGGTTGCTGCATGTAGTATGGGAGCAGAGGTGTTATTCTTGTGTTTTGTTGCTTTTACTGTTACTTTTTTAATGGCCAAACTTTTTTGCTGCTGCGGTTCTTTAGACTCATGAATTTCCTCTAGTTTGGCTATTTTTGGCGAATGCAAAACCGCAAAACTGTTAAGAGCCAATGAGGGCACTGCTCTACTGTTCAGTTCCTTAATATCTTTATCATGAGCATTTAGATGCTGTTCTGGGGTAATTTGTTGCTGTTGTAATTTCATTTTATGTTGCAACATTTCATTGTACAGCTCTTTGCTATTGTAAAACTTTGTTGTAGAAAATTCTGGTTGCGGTCTAGAAAGCTGATTTTGTTCTTTTTGCTGTTGGGCTTCCTTGTCATGAGTGCCAGCATTAGGTGGGCCATTGTTGTTGCTATTAAATTTGGTATTGGCAAAATCAAAATGTTGTTGCAAATGTTGAGCATCGCTGGCCAGTCGATGCATTGGAAAATCAAAACTTTTCTTAACGCGTCTCTCTATGAACCCAGAAGGAGTTCGACCTAAAATAAAATCTATTTTCTTCTCTAAATTTTCGTGATTAACTGAATGTGTCAGAGGAGGTTTGGGTTTCCTATTGAATGCAGTTGTTTGCCTCAAATCCACAGTTGGCCCTTTTGTTGCAACCAAAGGTTGTCTTGTTGTTTTCCCTTCATTATTATGGCTAAATTCATTTAGACGAAACTTTTGTTCTATTTCCGTTATAACACCATCTTGCTCTTGCAGTAGTTTTCCCGTAAAGTCCGTAACAGGTGCAGCTGGATGCAAATAAGGACTCCAGTTGATGTTATGTTCATACGTCTTGGACAACAAAGGCTTATTGTCTCCATATGCCAGCTCATTTGGCATTAAGTTTTGTTTCCATTCTTCATTGCTAATCTCAGTTTGGCTAGAAAATATAGTGCGTTCCTTTAATAACTTCTCATTGGCATCTTTAATAATTGGTTTGAAATCTTCCATGACTTGCTGTTCTTGGGGCAAGTTCAAGGTTATGGTTTCAATTTCAGCATAATATGTAAGTGGAGTGGTCAATTTCACACTATCACCTGTTATTTCCTTTAGATTATCTTGTTGTTTAGGATTTCCTTTAGAAGGGGTTGTAAAGGTAACATCAATGTTGCCGTTAATTTCATCACCCTCTGTTTGGCTGTTTGTATGTGTTGTGACATGGCTGGATATAGTGGTGATGGTATCGGAAGATGGTGCTGTATTACTACTGCTTGTATCAACGGTCGTTTCAATTTCTGTTGCTGCTGTTGTAATTTTTTTATCATTCTCTGCATTTCCTTTATTTCCCGTCGATGGTTGTTGCTGCATATCCGTTTCCTTTTGCCAGCTAGAATCCGTTATACTCTTGTATTCCAACTGGTTGTGTTGCTGTTGCTTTTGTAAGTTTTGCTTTACATTTTCTGTTGTGACCTGTTTCGAATCAGTTTGTTTTATTTCCGTTTTAAATTCATCATTGTTTTTATAATGTTTTTCTGTTGACATTTTTGTTGTTGTTGTTGTTGCTGGAACAGCTATAATTTTATTTTCTACACTTTTCACTGCATTATTTTTATCTACAGTTATTTGTTGTTGATGCTCTTTTACCACTGTCTCCTTGGCCTGATTGGTAATAGTGGCTGGGGCATTAGATGAGCCTAATGTTGATACTGAAGATGATACAGTAGTATAAAATGTAGACGGTGTTGCCAGATGTCCAGTCTTAGTTAAGAATTTATCTTCTCTAACTTTCCCGTTATCTGTGCCTTGTAGTTGTGTCGCTGGTAGGGTTGTTGCAATTGTTATTCCTGGCGAACTTGTTTCTTCTTTTACAGATTCAGAGGCTGGCGTTTGAAATACTGATGTAAACGGTACTGGCGGTTCTGCAGTTGTTTTTAATGTGTTCGTGGCCGCTGTCAGCTGCAGGCTTATTAAGCTGACAGTCCATGTTAGCGTCCATAGTCTTAATATGACTTTTATAGGTTTTTTTGAAATATTCATCTTTAGTCTTTGTATTTCTCTAACCACTTCTTAATAAACTTTTAATAAAACATTCAAGCTGTTAAAGTCATAAAAATTCAGCAGCAAATCAAAGTTTTTTTAATAAAAACATAATTATTTGCAGTCCCATTAAAAGGGATATTTTATACCTTTTTTTTTGCAAAATTAATAGCTTTTTAGCCAAAGGTCCTTCAAGATGACTTTTAATTGTTTCTTTTTATGTTTCGGCTTATTTGTGGTTTTTATTGCTTCTTTTCTGCGAGTTTTATTTTCTGCAAATAAATAAAAGTAAGAAACCCAAATTTAATTAATATTTTAATAAAGTTGCAAAAACTTTTTTATTTAATTTATTTTTTATGTGAAACGTTAGATTAAAGGAAGGGTATTTACTTTCTTTTTAAGCAGCATTTTTATTTTGTTTTTTTTTCGCTAATAAAAGTAAATTTGTTACAATATTTATTAAAGTTTAGGCTAAGATTTTGCTTTCATACCTCGGCCTGTCTGTTTAAACATAAAAACCTTATTGAAAACAGGCCTATACACTCAAAGAATTTCTTATGTAAAATCAAATGGAAATCTATAAGAAACAACCGATATTCATTTAAAAACCCTCCAACAAAATATTCATTAAAATTAGAAAAAATTTTTTTTTAATCCAGACATCAAAATATTAACTTACATTTTCGTCTTAAATTAATTACATTTTCGGTCATTTACAGCAAACCATAAAGTATCGGAAAATGTAACAAAATTATTTATTACAAAAAATAAT
The DNA here is from genome assembly GCA_963583895.1 of Melanophora roralis. NCBI lineage: Eukaryota > Metazoa > Arthropoda > Insecta > Diptera > Rhinophoridae > Melanophora > Melanophora roralis. The sequence continues at coordinate 76,868,765 of OY757188.1, forward strand.
TGAAAAAATTAATTTCAACTGAAAATCAGTATTTTTGTTTAGTTGAAGCTTTCAGTAACCTGTAACCAGTAACTGGTTTAAGGCAGTTAAAAAAATATTGTATTAAAGTTTAACTGTTTTTTTCATATAAAAAGCCATTTACGGAATAACTCGAAAATAATATGCGTTTGCATTGATGTTTTCTTCACCAAAAAATAATAGAAAATAATAGTTGACAACTTCAAATATACTGTTTGGCTCAGCAATATTTTCACAGACGGGACTAGTAAGCCGGCCGCCGCTTATACCTATATATTTTTTTTTATCAAAATGTTTAAAAAATATTTCAGCACTCCCTGCTCGAAAAATGTACCGCAAAAAACTCCTAAAGACATTGGTGATTGCCTGAGAAGCTTTAATGGAAATATTAAACAAGTCTTTTAACATGCTAAATTAGGGGAAGCCAAGCGAGAATAGCAAATTCATAGATAGCCTCAATATGAAACTAAGCTGAAAGAATGTACAAACCAATTGGAAAACTTGCTGGAGATATACAGAATGAAATCAATTAGGCAACACTTGGATAGTCTAGGCTCTACTACTCACGCGAATTATTCTCTATGACGATCAGTCAGACGTTCCAGAATACCCGCAAAAAAATTGCAAAACCACCACTGCGTTATATGAGAGGATCCTGGGCAAGAAATGATGAAGAAAAATTCTATCTGTCATTTAGAAAACGTTTTCACTCCCAATACATGCACTGCTGTTAGGGAATCACCGCCCATTGTTGTTTGACGTCCTCTTCCGATTTCTATATATCGTAGAGGCTGTAGATGACAAATTCTTAAAGAAGCTCCTGGTTTTTACAAAATAAGCAACAGAATGGTTTGAGAGATACCTTTTACAGCAAAAGTAAATAATTCTTTTAGTTTTTAATACGGCATGAACATATCTCGACAATATGAAAATTTGCCTATGTAAAGGTGACTCCCAAGCCTTCCAAATATTCTTCAAAGATGGAGTCTTACAAGCCTATACATCTTTTATAAACTTTGTCGAGATTGTTCGAAAAGCTGATTTAAAACAAGCTGACCTAAGACTCACCATAGTACAATAGAGAAAACACAGAGATTGTTACAGGTATTAAGAACAGCCTTTAAGGAAAAGAATAATGCTTTCTTCTTAAAGTTGTAGAAAAGTAGGTACGTCTTTACCTTTTTTGTCTCCAAAAAAGAGTAATTAAATAAAAATTTTATTGTAAAAATCGAGTAAAACAAATTGAAAAGCACAATTTTTTTTAATTTAGTCTTTAGCTGCACAAATAGTTTAAGCATGTGCTTAACCAAAGTTTAAAGTAAGTTTAAATAATTCAGGTTTATATTTTTTGCCTATCTTGCTTTTAAAACAAAGTCATTAGTCCTTTATATGTGCATAAGTGTTTCTTGGTTTAATTCTTGGGGCACTCCCCTAACTAAAGTTAATACAGTTGATTGGGAATTGCTGAAACACATCAAATGTTTTCGGCTAGAGAGGCATTAAGAGATGACGTTAAAGGGCATTTAAAGAGGTGCCGAAGTTTGTTGCAAAGTGTACTAGGATTAACTATGGTAACGGCTTTAGAATGAGCTAAAAGAATCAAATTGAAATGGGTTGTGTCTCTATGGCATCCATGAACCTCATCTTTTTAAAATATGACACTTAAAAAAACTTGCATTGTGACCGTCTTTACCCGATTTTAACTTACTTAAGCTGAAAGTCCATAGCACGTCAACGCTGCAATGCGTTGTGGCTTTTTGCTAAACGCTATGCTCTGACGCATAGAATTTTTTGTTTTTTACACTACAAATTACAAAACGAAACAAAATTTGGTTTCAATAAGTTTTATCGTTAGCTCTCCTTTTTGCGTGCGTTGCGTCAAATGACGTCAACTCTGTAATCTTTCATATTGAAATATACGTATTCAACTATTATTTGACAACTGCGTATAAAGCCAGAATGCATAAAAAGCGTGTAATGGACTTTCAGCTTTACTTGTTATGATTTGACTTAGTTCTAAAATATGATATTTTACAAAGATTTTTTTTCAATTATACAAAATAATTGAAAAACCTTTAATTACTTTTAACTTCAAATATAAATATTTACTTAAAGAAAATATTTAAGCTATTTGTTGCTTATTTGTGCTTTACATTATAAATGTGTTAATGCAAAACTAATTTTTTTGAAACAATTTTATTTAATTCGTATTTTTCTTCTTTGAACTCATAAATTGCTTAGATTGTTTGTAAACAAACAAATTGAATTTTAAATTGAATCAATAATAACAAAAAATATTTATATTTATACCTTTTTTAAATAACATAAGTTTAGGTGAAAAGATTTAGAAATAAAAATTATTAAAAACAACACCTAAAGTAAACCCTATATAAAACTAATGCACATAAAAGGATAAGAAAAACAAAAAAAAATTATTTCCAAGAGAAAGAAACAAACATCAATACAATACAATACAGCAATTTATTATACAAAGATTATTAGTGGTTGTAGTGATTCTCATTTACAAAAACGAACATACATACTACACACACAAAAATATATTTTATTTATTTCAGAATATATGATTATGATTTTCTTTCGATTATCCATACAAATTGATTTCTTCCTTACAAAAAAAAAATTAAAATTCACGTACATACATATGTAAGTTTGTGCGTAAATATGTATATTTATGCTTGTAAAAATAAAATCTTTGACTAAATATTGTTGCAGATGCTAAAACAATACTACCTAATACACCTCCGCTATAGAACATATCCCGGCAAAACAATAACAAACACTTTGAATTCATCTCGAATTTTTTAAAGTTTGGACAAACTGAATGGATTGGATTATTTCTGTTGTAGTAATATTTAAATTGTGTGTTTTTTTAACTAAACCAAAACTAAAAACTCATAGTCTAAAAAGACTAAAAATTGTACCAAAAATTTAAGAAAAAAAATGATTGTCCACTTAACAATAAAACTTATTCATGGTTAAAAGCCCTCAAAATCCTAAAAAAAGTAACAAAAATAAAAGTGTTTTAATTGCCTAATTGACGCTCATCTTTAATTAGGGTCAATAGGTATTAACTCCACAATTGTGGACTCTCAAAAAAAAAGTACCAAATTATGTAAGTAGGACTTTTTTTCTACATAACTGACTACCGACCTTAATCTCAATCAATATTATATGGTTTTATATTCCTTCACTCAAAAGCACACAGATACATTTTGTTAACTTAGTTACCTTACGTAATTAAGGTACCAAAAATATTAAAAGTACGTATCACTATATAAGTCAATATTTATTACTTCTTGCTTCCAGATTTAACAAATTTAAGAGGATAAAAAATATGGAAAAAGTGCTTTTGGTCCACATGGTTGACTTCCGAACTCCTTATCGGTCAACAGTCATTTACTTGGAGTTTCTAGACTAATTGTCTTAAAATGTTGTCTCTTGTATTCTAGATTTTTAATTTTCTCACAGTTTTGCCCCTTGGAGTCCGAAGATCCAAAATAACACTTTTTAAAAACTAAAGTGTGGAAGAGAAAAGTATCTGCATTTAACCCTCTGACTTTATGTGTTTGGACCATACGGTGATAAGTCAATCAGTAAGTCATTTGACATTTAACGTATTACACATATAGAGAGATGTTTTTAATATAAAAAAAAATTTTTTTAACTTGATGCAAAACGCATATGGAGCTTAGTTAGTTGACACGTTTTTAAATTTTCCAGCAAAACTTTTTGTTGCCTAGTAATTGAGTAAGATTTATTGAAGAGAAAGAAACACTAGTTAGTTTGTGGCTAAATAAGTATTTGTTTTGGTTTGAGTTGTCCCGTAGTTCAAAATCTAAGGACTTTGAAACAAAAATGTTCTCAAAGCTTTTTCTAAGTCTTAATTTTATATATGTACGACGAACAAATGGAACTTCTAAAATAATGAGAAATTAACAAAAACCTGGCTGGGGTATATTGCTTTTATCTATGATAAGTAAGGTTGAACTGGCTGGTCCCGTAGACCCAACCTAGACGCTAAGGGGAGCCCTTACTATTATTAAATAAAAAAAAACCATAAACAGTTTCACTAACTCGTAGTAATGAACTCCACTCTCTACACCCTTCAAGCGAATTCCAGAAGACTTTTAAATCAAACTTCAGATATTTCCTCTACATTTTGAAAGAAATACGTTCCTAGACAGTTTACTTTCGAGCACAAGGGCGATGGAAAATGTCACAAAATATGCTCAACAGTCCCTTTATTATCCCGCACACTACAGAATCTGACGTCATCACTGGTCAGTCTTCCTGCTTTTTTTGCCTGAAGCACTATCTAGCGAAGACATTTTATCATTTACACTAAAATCCGATCCATCGCAAATACAAAATAAACTTTATCGCCTCCGTGTCATAAGATCCCCACATAATCCTGAAAAATCTACAGCAAGTGGATTTCACCCAGACCTCCGTGGTTTTGACCCTTACTGCAGAGTTTTTATTGTTATTATAGGCCTGCAGGAGAGCACGAACGTCAACTGCTCTTTCCATAGGCAAATGAACCTCTTTTTTTACCAGCTCGTCTGCCAAACGGTACCCTTCCATACTTTTTTGTCTCTGAACCAGTAGATGTACACTTTTTGCAAGGCATGCAATCTACCAATGAGTTCTTTGCACGCCTGAACTACCTAGAAGCAAGTAAGGTTTACACCTGAGAACTCTTAGTCTAAAAAAAACGCGATATCAGCAGCTAATTTGGCCTCTAGAATCTCCATCGCAAATACACTGTAGTAATCAGAAAATTTAAAGGATATCCTGATACCCAGTTCTTAGCAGAAAACTGCAACTTCGACACCTGCATCAATCTTAAAACTGTGCGTAAATAAACTACAGGTCATGTTGTGTGGGCTAGGGCCCACTTACCAGCAGTATTTCTCGATTTTTCACCCGGCTTCCCAATAAAGCTCAGGTTTGGGACTATGTTGTCACTGGTACATTCTACGCTCCCAATATTCCTGCCATGACCATGTGACACTCAAATAAATTGCCCCATTGACCCCAGACGTATCGCAGACCTTCTTGCAACATCTTCCAAGACAAGAATAATCGGTTGAAGATCCAAGATTACACCTAGCTGCGTTGATCACCAGCTCTACATTGTCCTGTCAGTCTCTGTACGCTCTCAAGGCACCACTGATTGGCTTGTTTTTCCAACACTGTCCAACGCATAAGTACCCCATAGGGTAATATTGGGAAAGCTTATTAATATTATTACCATCTCTTACTACTTTGTAAATAAAACAAAAAATTCTACAAAAAATAAAGCAGTTAAGTAGAGATAACATTTTTTTTTAATTCGTTAAAGTGAAATTCTCCTTTACTTTGTTGCCTTAATTTTTTGCTGGGATTGTCTGTACTTCCTTGCTTGTACCCTGCATAGCCTTTAAGTTCTTTGAAAGTTCCACAAACAATGGCAGAAAGTTTACTTGTATTAAATCAAAAGAAATATGGAAAAAGAAAAATAATAAAAATAAAAGAAAGAAAAGAAAGTAACGTATAAGATAATGTCTTAGACTGTATAAACATGATGTGACTTTATGCTTTTGTTAAAAAATATCATGATAAACCACACATGATTAGATATTTGTGTGCCAAGATACTAGGTGGGGTATATTGATTTATACCAAGAGAGAAAAAAAACATATGCGCAAAAAAATTATTTTAAGCTTTCTTGAATGTTGCAAATACATATATGGCACCCTTAATCAAAAGCAGTCACAACCGAAAATTTATCGGAAGCTTGGATTTTGTTAAGCAAGTTCCCAACCACTATATTAACCAACAAGAAAACTCAATTCAAAAAAGTTTTCTTAGGGTTGAACTTATTTCAGTTTTAAACTTATAAACATCTTTTTTTGACAGCTGAATACAAGACCCTAATGAAAACTAATAACACTGATATGTGACTGATTTTGGTTTAGTATGCGATATGTGTTTTAGGACACTTTTCGCAATGTCCTTTAACAAGATACGGCTTCTTGAATCGAGCAAAAAATTTTATATTAAAACAAAGTTCCTTATTAATGCATTGTAAAAAATTTAATTTTATTCCATAGAAAATTCAACTTAAAGCTCAATAACATCTTCTGTCCTGCTTTTTAACATTAAATAAACTTCCCTTTTCATTTTATTGCTTAATTACTTTAGAATTTTTTAAAATTCAAATTTTAAATACGCATTTTAAATGAGTAAAAACTTAGATATTGCTTTAATGTCACTTCAAAGACCTAAAATTTTTTTATTTATTAGACGGAAACCATTCTTATGAACTTTCAAAGAGACTTAAAAGCAACCAGTAGCCAAGCAATAAAGTTTTTACTTTGAAGCTGTTAAAATAAGTGGAAACAAAAAGTTCAAATAAGAATTTTCTAGACATTTTTTAATTAATACTTTTTAAAATGAGAATTTCATTTTTATTTCCATTTTCCTTTCTCTTAAGGTTGTTTGATGTTACACCCCTTAAAATACAAAGAACGAAACAGCCATAGTAAACAGCATTGACATTAATACCCTACCAATATCCTTCTTGTCCTACACACTTAAGATATACTAAAGTATTTATTAAAAACTACGAAAAAAGTTTTATTTTACACAAAAACTTGAAGAACCTTGAATTATATGAGATCATTAATAAATATGTAGATTGTTTAAAATAAAAAATTTATAATACGATAGAGCTCTAAAAAAGTTAAAAAGATAAAAATAAAAAATGCGCAAGAAAAGATAATCCCAAAAATTTTTATTGATTTTATTTTTAAAATGAAATAAAAACATATTTTTTTTACAAAAAAAATATATATTTTTAAAATGCAAGATAGTTGTATACATTTGCAAGCAGAAAAAAAAGCAAAAAATAATTTGTATGAAAAAACTATTAAAGAAAAATTATGAAACTAAAGGCAAAGTAATAGAGCGAAGGAGATAACAAGAACAAGAGATAACGATATGGAAAGTTTTCATTTGAAACAGATAGGGCATTGTGAATCAATATACATGTACCTTCAATGAAATAAAGTGTAAATGTCACGTACTTTCCTTTAATTTTCTTAAAGAATCAAAAAATATTGCAGATGACTGTGAAAAATAATTTGCTGTTCAGAAGCACAAACCAGTTAGAGCGCTATATTCGGCTGTGGCCTCTTAAAGTCCCGATTTTTTTTTATAATTTTTTTTTCTTATTTATGAAATATTTCTAATTTTCAAATAGGGGTCGGTATCATATTTAAACCCACTTAGAGTAACTTCCCCATATAGGGGGTTTTACCCTGTTTTCAAATTTTGTGTGGCAGCCTCCTTGGCGGGTGGAGACAGGGGTAAGTATGTTCAAGGAAGTGTGGGCGTGGAAACTAAAGGGGGTCTGTGATATATTGCATTCCCCTAGGAGTGACTCCGAGGAAGTTGTAGGGGTTGTTACCCTTTGTTTTTCAAATTTTGTTTGGCAACCCGCTTAGGGCGTAGTGAAAAGGGGTAAGTATGTTTTAGGAAGATGGCTAGGAAGGGAAACTAATAGGGGTCAATTCGTACACTTTATTTCTCTTAGGTCAAACATGGAGAAAATATGGGCGTTTTAACGTCAATTTTTAAAATTTTGTATGACAACCCTCTTAGGTGATGAAAAAAGAAAGAAAGGGAAAACAATGGGGGTCTGAGACACAGCTTATTCCTCTAAGGAAGACTCCAAGAAGGTTTCTACCTTTTTTTTAAATTTTGTTTGAAAACCCCCTTAGGGGGTTGAGATAGGAGGTAAGTATGTGCAAGGAAAATGTTTGCAAAGGAAATTAAGTTGCGGTAAGTAGCACATTTGACCTATCCAAGGGCACTTTGGAGGCAATAGGAGGGACTTGTTACAATGTTACCTACCTTTGCATGGGAGCATTTTGGCCGATGGTGATAGGGAGTAGGTATATTTTAGGAATATATTTGAGAGGGAAAATTAACGGTATATAGTCGTACACTTTATTTCTCTAAGGCCGACTCTTGGAAATTTATGGGCGTTTTTACATAATTTTTGTAAATTTTTGTAAATTTTGTAAGGCAACCCCTTTAGATAATGAAGATAAAGGATAGGTATGTTTTAGGAATATGTTTGGAAGGAAAAACAACTGGGGGGACTGTGATAAATTTTATACCTCTAGGAGCTACTCCGGAGCAGTTGTAAGGGGGTTTTCTCCACATTTTTCTAAATTTTTAATGGCAACCATATTAAGGGCTGGAGGAAAAATTAATCGGAGCCGGTCTTACATTTTACCTCTGTAGGGGTACATTAGAAGCTGTGGAAGCGATTCAAAAAATTTAAACTTTGTATGGCAACCCTGTTAGGGGCGGAGATAGAGTGTAAATATATTCCTCAAATAAGTTCGTGGGGAAAAGGACTCAGTCTTACATTTCACATTTTACAGTTGTAAAGGTAATTAAGTACAAAATTTACAGAAATAAACAAAGACAGTCTTGGTTTTTTGCTTATATCACTGTCACTTATCAGGTGATTTTGCTGGATTTCAATATCGATTTCCTCGCAGATATTTCTAATAGTTTGATATAACTTACGGGTCTATGCGACATCATTGAAATTTAAAAAGTTGATTTCAACCATAATACTGACGGACATCGCTAAATCGCCTTTCTTATCTATAAGGACCAAGAAGATATATATGCCTTATGAGGTCGCAGATGGATATTAAATAAATCCCAAAAATGGCAAACTAATTTATATAACCTTATCACTTATTTGAAAGGTATACAAATGGCTAATAAAGCAGAAACACATTTTGAAGTAAAAACCAAAATAAAATACTGATGATTTAAAAAGCCTATATTTGCGTAATCACAAACACGTTGCAGGGGTATTATGTTTTAGTGTGGAATACCAGAAGTTAATGGTCCAAGACCCACCTTTAGGTTAACCGATCGACTCAAAATCACCCCCTGAGTCAAATAAAGTATGCGCGTCTGTCCGTTTCACAGATAAATTTTTTAGCACTGGCGGTCTTTGGTGGGCTTTGGTCCATTTAAGGCATAGCCCTCATAAAAACTCCTTCCGGAATAAGCGTTACATGAACTTACATCAGCTGCATTTTCAGAATTACACTACATTGCTTAATTTGAAGGCAAAAATAAATTCTATTTAAAAGACATTAAGTAAACATACATAAAAAAATAAGAGTTAAGGAAATACGGAGCTTCATTAATATAGTATTTAAAACTGTTGCATACTTTTCAGAGTATCAAATAAAACAAAAGGTAAAAGAAAAACAACAGTTTAGTACAAAAAAAATATATCAGCAAAAACAAAACGAAATGAGGAAAACACTTAAGCAATCAATGTATTGAAGTGTGTGTTAACTCATGTGTAAGTATGATGAGTACGTACTTTATTACTCAATTTCTATTACAGTTTCGATTTTTTTTTACTTTATATTTATTTATACACACATTTGTGTGATATATTCTTTGTAAGTATCTGAATTTATTGTTGGGCGTAAGTTAATTTGTAGATATTGTATTCACTTTTAATGGATACTTTGTAGACGTGTAATACTTTTAATACTTTGCTAAAGTATTTTTATGAAATGAGATCTATCTTGCAATTAATGGAACAAATGAGGACCCTCATGTAAAGTTAAAGTATGTACTAATAACATGTAAAATTACTTGTAGTAATTAATTTCTTCTAGATACATTATATTAGAATTCACTGTTGCTTGCCATTAATATACATATTTAAAACGAATATTCATTACTTATTTATGAAGAACATTTTATATACGACAAGGAAGTCTTTATATAAGTGAGGC
>OY757188.1:78098636-78101136 GCA_963583895.1 Melanophora roralis
ACAAAAAGAAACTTCCCATATAAACAGGCAAATTTTATGAAGTTTTCTATTTTAAATATTTTAATTGCTAGCGACTGTAAGCCCGCCACAAAGTAATCTAATAATTATTTCGGTTTAATAAATATTTTCTGAATAATATGACTGGGTATACCAAATACCAATGTGAAGTGTTTATAATATTCGGAAGAGTCGAATATAGTGCTCCTTATTGTTTTCAATAGATGCAATTATGGGGAAAGAAATGGGCTTTCAAAACAACGGTTCAGCATCAATATATGAGACATATAATGGGTAAAGTAAATAGATTCATTAAAAAATACAATCTCTTGTTTTAATACAATCATGTTTTTGTACGTATATATGTAAATAAAGGCTGTGTGAAATAGCCGTTAAACGATTTTCTTCACCTTGGCTGCATCCAGGATTCGTATACCGTTGTTCATCACTCTTTAAGCGGCAACAATATTATGCCAAAATCCTCTATGAATTTTTTGAAAATGTAAGTATTTTGTATGTATTTTGTTTTTATCATACCCTTAACATAGTGATAAGGGTATATATCAGTTTGGCATTCCGTTTGAAATTTCTTTATTATATATTTGCGACCCCATTAAGTGTATATATTCTGGATCCTTAAAGATAGGAGCATAGTTGCCAGATGATTTTGTTCCAATATCGTCAAATCATTGGTAAAAAATCGTCAAAATCGTCAAAATCGTCAAAACAAATTTTGAAAATCGTCAGAAAATTGTCATCACTAAAATTTATGTTTTTGATTAATTTTTTACTTAATAATAATAAAAAAACGGGGAAACAAAAAAGGTAAAATTTTATTCAAAGCAAACTGAAAATGAAAAAACTTAAATATATTGAAGAAATTTATTTAAAAATTTCCAAGTTTAGTCCTAAAAAATAATTTTTATGTTAAAAACAATTTTATTTGAAACACATGCAATACATGCAATGTCTAATATGAAAAGGCTAAAAATGTTTTTTCAAAGCGAAAGAACCTTATTTTTGTTTTTTTTTTACTTCTAAGCCGAACACTTATCTAAAGTGTATATATATAGTGCACGTATATACAAATATTATATTTTAGGTGTGTTGTGTTGTAAAGTCTTAGTAGCTGAAGACCTCTAAAATTATTTCATTTTATAACAATGATTCAAGATTTAAATAGCAACTTGTGATTAAAGCAGCGAAAGATTGACAGATAATTCGCAAACATTTTCTCCGGAAACACTTGTTCATGATGTTATATGAAATAGTCATACTTATGTGCATATAATGAAATTTTAATGTTCTAGCTAAAGTCGAAATCTTTTATAAAAATCGTAAAATTTAGGGCAAAAATCGTCCAATCGTATAAAGCCATTTTTTGTGGCCAAAAAAAAAATCGTTAAAATGACGATAAATCGTCAAATCTGGCATCTATGGGTGGGGCCAGGAGAAGGGGCAGCTTCCATAAAAAATTCACAATTTTTATGAAATTTTCGATACGCTATATATCGTAAACTATTAAAGCTATCGACTTCGAATATTCTACAAAAAGTAATAATCAAATAGTTCATACTTTTTGTAAAAAAATTACTGAGAAGCAGGGGGGCTAAAACATACATGTCGAAAATTTTATAATTCTCGACCTCAAACCTTGTTCATCTATTTCTATTATTCATACGAACGTAAAAATTTTTTAAAGTTTTTCATGGACTTTAAAACTCGCACTAGGTATTTTTATTATATTATTTGCAGTACAAAATAACTCGGCCGGGTATATAAAAAGACCAATGTGAAGGGTATATAAGATTCGACACAGCCGAATATAGCGCTCTTGCTTGTTTTTTTATTAATTTGTTTTGGACTACCATAAAAGTTCTGTCATTAATAATCAAAATATTAATTTAGTTATTATAACTTCAAGCTCAAGTTAATCCTTTCTAAATTTTTGCAAATGAAGTAATTATTTATAAGTGATATAAGCGCTAGATTTAGGAAAAACATTTTTTTATTGAAAAGAAAAGTTTCTACCGAAACTAGTTATTTTCCAAATAAGTAACGATTTTCATTATCAGTACTCTTTGATCGGCGTTAGTTATTTGCTTGGCCTATGTAGTTACCGTGGTACACGAAGTTTTTTTCCATTTTGAACTGACCAAACTAAAGATTTTTGTTTTTTTATACTATAATCTCACGTATTAATAAGGGTATATTTAGATCAGTTTGTCATTCCGTTTATAACTTCTGCAGTATTCACTCTTGACCCAAAAAAGTATCTATATGCTGGATCGTTATAGTTAAAAAGTCAATGTCCGACTGTCCGGCTGTCCTTCTGTGTGTATTTTGAAATCAAATTTCCAGACTCAAAAAAGAAGCACAGGAAACATTTGAATATCAAACAATTAGAAATATCTTTGAGATAATCGCTTTTTTTAATTAGCAAAATGGTTCACATTTGACCGAGATAAGTATAAGCGACAAAAGTCGTGCATATATCCCAATA